>LKNJ01002307.1:0-65556 GCA_002120245.1 Maccullochella peelii
TATATATGTATTAAATCTGCTTGTTTATGTTTCATCTGACCTGCTGTTAACTTTCTCTGTTTTCAATTTGAACTGAAATAATTAGAAGTGTATGAAGAGAACACAGCCTCTCTTTTCTTTTAGAATACTACCAAATTGCATAATTCTTTACAGGAAACATTGTAGGTAATTGACAGGAAATGATGAGGAAACGAAGGACCTTTTAAATGAAGCATTACCAGCATATCCATACAATGACAGAAATATATCCGCAAAACAGACCACTCAAACAGACCACATACCCGGCCTCATCATACCACTTTACCTTTTCTTTCTAGAAATTCGGCCTCTGTAATAACTCTGAAGCTCTGCTGGATCTGCAGGATCTATTGTAATGGTCTATGTCAAGGTGAGATGTTTAGGTTGCCAAATGTTCTCACATTCCTTCAACTCGATATTGAGAATGTCTTTCTCTCCAAATGACAGTGTCCGTCAATCTCAGAGCTTCTTGAAGCCTTTTGGATAATTATGCCAAAAAGAACAAAAAAGATAAAAAATAGATGAAGTAAATCAATAAGAATATACAATATCGACAAAATTACAAATTCTGAGTCCATGCAAAAGTGATTAAATTAATTGTATTTGTCATATTTAATTTATTCAGTTAACTGTTCAGTTATATTTTCTGTATATTTTATTTCCTTACATAAAGACCTAAATGCTGTTTGAGCCCTCATCACACTGCCAGGAATAACATTCTGGTGAGGAAAAAATACTTGGTATTTATTTCTGTCGGCCTAAAAGTAGTCCACTATAAATATTTAATTTTAAAAAAGGTCTTACAATTTCTAACCTTAAGAACACGCACACGGTGATGCGCAGACCTCCAGAACCCAATGCTTTATTCACGAGATACTTCTTACCAAGTATAATATTTAGTCCTAGTCAATTACCACTGATACAAAAAAAATACAACATTGCAACCAATTCAAAATATCTTTTAATATCAAATGGTCAAAATATCAAATGGTCAAAAAAAAACTTGAATCTCAGTTTTTCAATACAAAGCAGTCAATTCTATATTCTTTCATTTTAAAGTAAATCATCAGTTGACCATAACACATCCATCAGTAAACTAAATTTCTTAGTGTTCCCAAAACAAAATCCTGACAACACACTAAAAACCTAACTAACTTTAGCTTCATCCAGTACCAATGGGTTGTATTGACCCAGTGTAAGTGTTATCTTTATATTATTGTTGGGTTACTGGATGGTTTTCTACCCGTGGCTACTGGGTAAAGTTAGTCCATCATTGTGTTTGTTTCTGAACAAATATAATCCAGTGGCGTCTGCAAACCCTTCTCATTTCTATCTATAAGTCACATGATTCATCTATGGACCATATACACGCGGAAAGCAGAAACAGTGTCGGACACCACCATGATGAAGGCAAGAAATAGCTGAAAAAATGAGTGAATAAAGCACGGTGTGGTGGAGAAGAGTTGTGTCATGTGTTTTAATTCTGAAAGTCTAAAAAATTGGCAATCAGCTTATAAAATACCCACCATGTATTAGTTTTTATTTTTTTTGTTTTTAGCATGTATGAGAATGTAAACTCCCTCCAGAAAAGAACATGACATGAATGCTCTGGCTTTGTGTGCATTAAACGGCACTTACATCCCCTGTAATTCAGGGGTATATTATATTTATATTTGTTTTTGTGTAAAAACATCTAAACACATAATATTCCTACATATTTATCATTGTTTTATTACACTTTTTAATTCTTGAGTACTTGATTTTTCTTATTTTTTATATTTGTTAATTGACACCTGCACCCAAAATAATTGCATGCACTTGCTGAATGAAGTTTCTGGTTCTGATTTGCTTCTACCCCAGACCAGGTCAGTCCTGAATGCACAGATACTGAAGGGTAGTATGGTTGTGTTTATGGTCAAATTATTTTGTATATTATCACATGGAAGGTCATTAAATACATTTATTCTGGTGCTGTATTTATGCACAGTTCGAAGGCATTCGTATTTTACTTGAGTATTTCAATTTTAGAAGACATGTCTGCAGTTACTGTTACTTTGCAGATTTAGATTTTACACTTTTGCCAGGTAAGACTTTCCAAGAATCTCCAAAATGTTCACCTTCACAAACAACAAAAAATCTTGTTTTGGTTTCATCAATAGATTAAATTAACCCAAACTGAAATTGAGCATCACGCTCCGGCTGCCGTAATATTTAAGACTGATGAACCATCATGGTGGCAGTAACTCAGTTTGTCCAGAAGGAGGCGCTGCTCTGACAGAGAGCGCATCCTCCCCAGGACAGTGACCTGGCCTTCAACTCTGCACCTTTGCTTAGGCACAGCGACCCGGCCTTCAACCCTGACCTTTGACACCAGCCAGTTTCAGCCTGGGGTCAGCTCTCCCATACACACAAACAGGTTCAGAGAGGGGTCAGTAGGCAGGTACTGCTGGGAGTCTCCACAATGATTCAGCTGCTGCTCTGATCCACTTCACACAACAACCTGACAACTTCAAATGAACATTACCTGAACATCAACTTGTTTTTATTGGATCATGATCAACTTAATAGAAAAGATTAGATTAGAAGTATGTATTACTACACACAGGGAATTTGTCTTGGTTTGTTCACATTTATCAACCTTAAAGCTGCACTATTGGTATTTTTATAATAACATTGGATTAAATGACTATGTGCAATGTTACGGGGTCACTCATAGTGACGAACCAACAGAGAATTATCACCCAACTCTGCAGTTCCCCTCAGCTCTATGGAGTTGTTTAGCTCAGTGTTTTGGTTTTACGACGACTGACAAACACCACTCTCATCAACCTTGTTTGCTGTTTTCAGCAAAGAACACTTTGATAAACCCACTGTACACTACGTTCCCAGCACCAAACAGCAGACAGACAAAGTTAGCGACTAGCAGGTGAACATAGTGGAGCATTTAGCAGCTAAAGAACCAGATATTATTATCAGGAGTTGGTGGAGACCAAAACAGAGTGCCAAAGAGAGTGAATATTGAAACACAACTCCAAATGAATGCTAATGTTGTTCTGTGTTTGCTGGATGTCTAAATAGCAGCTGTTTGCTAACACATTCGCCATACCAACTTTATAGCTAAACTATACCAATGTTGTGATCCTTTTGTTTACTGCTTTAAAGTTGCATTAATTGATTTTTTTGGCCACTTGGTGGCAGCGCAACAAGCTGTGATCACAGCATTGAAATATTTTTACCTTATGAACTTAATACAGTGAAAGTGTTGGCAACAAGCTACCTATTTACACATCCAGCAGCAACATTAGCATTCATTTGGAGTTGTGTCTCTGGCCACTTGGAAAATTTTCACTCTCCTTTTAGCTCTCTTTTGGTCTCCACCACCTGCTGAAAAAATGTATCTGTCTCTTCAGCTGCTACATGCTCCACTATGTTCACCAGCTAGTCTCTTACTGTGTCTGTCTGCTGTGTGCAGTGCGTTTTTAGAGCTTTTTCCTCGAAAACAGCTGCGTGCTGCAGCCGTAAACAGCGTTGATGAAAGCGGTGGAAGTGAACCAAAACAGTAAACCAAAACAATGAGCCAAAAGATGCTAAAATTCTATGGGTTTGTCACTACAAGCGACACCTTTCACATTACAAATATTTTGACCCATGTAAATTTATAAACATTCATTAGTGCGGCATTAAAAAAGCACAATAAACCTTTTTCACAAAGACATGTTTGACTCGTCATAGAAGGCTCAGGTGTTACTAATAACTGTACGTGTCAGTGAGCCAGAATGAACAACATCAGGACCCTGAAACTGAAGCAGCTAAATGGAATTCAGCCATCATTCATTTAGTTATTCACACCTGTGCTTGTCCTACTGTGGCATGCAACATGTCTTCAGTGAATAAGGCCTGTTATTCATAGTGTGCATATAATAAAGACAGAAGAAACATTAAAACACTGTGCAAAAGGAACGGTGCATATACAGGATGCATGTTATATCACCATTAACACACTAGTCCCACTCATTTCCACGGCAGCCATCTTAGAGTTGGCGAAACAGAAGCTCTGGCAGCCATCTTAGGCGTGGCACAGACTCGGCAAGGACAGGCCAGCTCCAGCCGTTTCCTCTTCACTGATCTCAGTCCTGCTGTTCATTGATGAACTCATTCAAAAGTGCCTCTTACAAAGAAATCCATCCCATCCTGTGCAAACACAGCCATCACTTCCTGCCCTGCAGGGTCACGGCAGGGTCGGTCTGGGGTCGAACACAGGTCGCTGCAGCATTGGGTCAAAGGTCACCCAATCATAATCATTTATATTCATTTATAGTCATTGTTTGCTAATGCGACATACGACATAATGCTTCTATTTGAGAAAAGGCTTGTTTAAGGAAATAAGTCACATTCGCATGAAATATTTAACCTGCGTGACCCAAAAAATCCCCTCTGCCAAATTCAAAATCAAATTCTTGTAGCCCAATAAAACCTTTTGCCAAAAGAGGAATAAAATGTTGCTGTAATTCCACAAAACACTGCACTCATAACTATTGTATCAGTAAAAATGACAGTAAACCAAAGATAATGTGTTGCTTTTGTCAGGTGGAAACACTGAAATGTACAAAAAAAAATTAAAGGATTATATTATCATTAAGAAAATAAAATGATGATAATGTCTAATAGTGACACTGTGGACACACTTCCTGTTTGGGAGGGTCAGAGAGGGTTCAGCGTGGGGTCAGACAGAGTTCACCTTCATGGTTGGCACATATATTGTGTATGTGTGGTGTGAATGCAAATCCCTTCAGACTATTATAGGAAAATCACTATACAAATTCTAGATGGCTAAAAGAGACATTTTCTCTGTTCCCTCTGGTATCATGGGAGGTGGTTATGATTATGGTTCTTTTCTTTACTTTTATAAACATATTAAGGAAGCATTTTTAATGAACATATCTGCAAAGTCAAAGAATTTTCATACTGAATTTGTGCAAAATGTTCTCTGTCAATTAATTTAATTTGCTTTCCCTACAATATCCACTCATGGCAACTAAAGCAAAATGATCGTCTTTATGCTTCTGTTCAGGCACCTCAAAGCACTTGATTAAGTTTAGGGAAAATGCAGGTCTTGGTTAAATATTAAAAAGTCAACTCTTACTTAAAGTCTGGACGTGTTTACTTACCAAAACCGCCTTCTTTCCCTAAACTTAGCCAAAGTCTTTTAGTAGCCTAAACCTAAATAGTGTTTAGTCTTAGTCCTGAGATCAAAAGTCTGTATGACTTTTAGTCATATTTAGTCAACTTCATCCTTTTTCTTTAGTCTCATTTTAGTCAAAGAAAACGGTGAGCATTTTCTAGTGTAGTTTTAGTCCGCAATAGATTAAAAAAATATTTAAAACCCATGTAATTTTGGGCTACAAAAAAACGATATTGAAAATTTGCCACATACAGCTTTGCAGGGAGAGTGTCTGGTCTGGTCTAAATTTGAGAAATACATCCAGACATGATTTGCACATTTATTTTAATCCAACATTATTCAACAAATGAAGCCCTGGTATGTTATTGTATGGAACAATACAGCATTAATATTCATGCATTGTCTTGTTGTTTTGAGATACTAATAATACATAATATTACACCACTGCCTTTTGGCTAAATATAACTTTAAAAGTAACGTAACTTTATTCAACATCTCAACACCTCAATTTCTGTGCGGTGCACCATGAGGTCTCTTTACATGTTTGTGTTCTTCTTTGCTATTTGACAATTGACTTGATAATACTAAACTAAACTTTTTCTTGACGCTGCATTATTTTTGATGTGGGTCCAAATATCGACATGGTTTTTTTCCACCTGCTGTTGCCATCATGTTCATCAACGAAGATCTGGATAGATTTTGTTTTTGTTCGTTTTTATTTTCAAAATTCCTAGTAGTCTCCTCTTTTCGTGTCAGCTATATTATTAGAGTAGATTTTGTCACACTTATTGCTTGATGAAGTCAGTTTTGTGTCGTCAACGTCACAGAAAAAAGCTCGCCGACAAATACATTTCGTCACAATTTTTCTTAATGTAATTAATACTAAACCACACGCTGGACGCAATCACAGTCCTGCACTTTGTACTGCATGGTACAGGATCATAGCTCTTCCTGGACTGGAAAAAAGTTTCGCTTATACATGACCTGGCAGTAGCTGGCAGTTGCTACAATGTTTCTGGCAAAACAAATGAGTAGTATAACATCATTTTTAGGAGACAGGTTTGTTTAAGCTGTCACGCTTTAACAATATGAAGGTTCAGAACAATGAATTGCCGCAAGCAGCAACTAGTGCAACCACGTTTCTCCCCAAAAATATATGCTGACTAGCTGACTTTCATTGTGTTCTGTTTGGAGGGTCAACAAAGGTTCAGTCTGGGTTCAAATCCAGGTCAGAGCACAGAGAGAGCCAAAGTTCATATTGTCTCATATCTGATCAACACCGTCACTACAGTTGAATTGATTTAATATACTGGTTGCTTTCTGCCAGACAGTCTGCTTAATCAAAGACCAGCAAATTATAGCTGGCTGTGATGACTGGCTTGCTTTTTGTCAATTTATTTTGCTCCTACAGGTAATAGGGTTTACTCAATGGGTAACTGACATTCAACAGCATTAAATTGGACTATTTTCTTGACGCAGTGTTCAAAGTTTTCGGCGTTTCCTCCATATTTTTTATTGCTTCTTCCACTCAAACCCACTGAGTGACAGACATTCCATATCTATTACAACTATGTACTGTACAAATTCATACCAAGTTACAGGTGGCATTTTCTCATAATTACAACTTTCCTGCTTCTGAATTATGGGTTAGTATCTCATAATTTTGAGATCTGCATCTCATAATTACAAGACAAAATTTGAGGACACATTTCTGCTGTTAAATGCTCACTGCATGTTTACTGAACGCTGAAACAAAGACAACATGTGAAAAGGACCTTATTTACAGTACGCAGTTTAATTCAAGGTTCTTGAATCTAGATTATTTGTCTACTGTTACTTTTTAGCCATGCTAGCTATGCGGCTCTAATGGTGACATTAGCTGTGTTTCAATTCAGGGATCGCATCCTTCGAAGGCTGCATTTGAAGACCAAGTGCATCACAGCGCAACAAGGTTGTCCTATTTCAAAGGCTCCTTCAAATGTGGCCTTCTTTTCCTGAAATTGGAGGATCCAAGCAGGATTATACGGCGCCCCCCTAGGCTCATCTGAGACTGTGTAAATCTGTACTTTCGGTTTACAAATCCGTGCTCTCGGATTCATAATCTGTGCCCACGGATTTCTAAACCGTGCCCACTGAGGTTGGTTTTTGAGTGAAAAGCACAATAGATATGTTACACAGTGAAAGCTGTGAAACATCCAATGCAAAACACAATATACTGTAGCATTAAAACTACACTTAAATCTAGACAATGATGTGGTTGCTGTCAAATTTCTTCATTCCTTGTTCTCTGTCATTCTGTAAACCGAGAGTTCAGATTTACATTGCTATTTTTTTTCTCAACTGAGCCCAGTAGGACGATACAAATGTTAAAAAACCAAGGGGCCTTAAAAACTCAAACCTCAACTACAGAGGTCAAGGTTCCTAGGGGACAGGAGTGGCGCTTCATGACGCTGGTGATGTAAATTGGAAATCCTCCGTAGACCAGAGCGTCTCATTTAACAACACTCGGTTTGATGGATAGCCATTCAATTTGGTTCATTCATGGTGCCCAGAGGATGTCTCCTAATGACTTTGGTGATCTACTAACTCTTCCTCTAGCGCCATCACCAGGTTAAAATTTTAGTTTGTTCAATGCTTTGATTTATGACCAAACATCTGCAAAACGACATGACATTCCCATCAGCCACAGCTGCACTTTGCATTTAACGCTAATTAGCAAATGTTTGCACGCTAACACGCAAAAGTAAGACAGTGAACATTGTAAATATTATACCTGCTAGACATAAACATGTTAGCTTGCTGATGTTAGCATTTAGCTCAAAGCAGCGCTTTGCCTAACACACAGAGCTCACAGAGCTGCTAGCTTCTTCTTATCTTCTTCTTCTTAACTGTTATAACTGAGACTATTTATGTACTTCATCAGTAACTGATGAAGCTAACAGGAAGATTAAAACAGTTATCACCTGGAAGACTGAGAATAACACACCAAACGCACACACCCACAGGACTTATCTTTACTTTTATTCCATAAATTCCTTTAATTTATTTGGATGTTTTGGAACATCATTAGGTCTGCAGACATCAGGCATGAGAGAGAGATGGACGAGGAGGACAGAAATGTAGCGGGTTCAACAGCAGGGCAACGACTCTCTTCCTATTCTCCATCACACACATACACACACACCCTGGGGGCACGCAGCACAGCATGCCACCATGCATTAAGGTGTGTGTGTGTGGATGTGAGTGTGTGTTTGCGTGCAGATATACCAAATGAGCACCTTCTGGTTGCTCTGGCTCAGAGAGAAAAGCGAACATGGAGGGAGAGATGAGAAAAAAAATCAGAGCTGAGGAAGAGAAAAAAAAAAGGAAGACAGCAGTGAGGAAAACATGTCCACCTATGGAAATGTACAATACGCAGTGTTGGAATACATCTAGTCCCTTTACATAAACTCAGGTTTCATATTCAACACAGAGAAAGGAAGAAGAGGAAGAGAGATAAAACAACAGGACGAGGAGGAAAAGTGATGAGGAAAAAGACATAGGACACAAGAAGGAACAGAGGAGGAGAAAGTAGCATGATGCAAGAAAGTAGGTGAAGCCAGAGAAATTCACACACCAACTTCATATTTGTCGATAGGATAAGATAAAATAAAGAAATATTCTATTTTTGGCAAACATAACGATATCTCGGGTAATGCTGGCTGGGGTTGCTGGAGTGTAAAGTTCCCCAAATCCAATAAAGAGCAGGATAGAGCTGTTAACGTAGCATCCAGCACCAGCTTCCACACAGTGGGGGAATACTACACAGTGGATTTGTTAGCCACGAACAGGGCTTTTTTTGTAACATAATGCTTATCCCCACAAACTAATGTAGGTAGTTAATTATGTGCTCCTTAGCTTTAGTAGTAATGCTTGGTTACTTGTTGCAAGCGAGCTAGCCGAGCATGCTAATGATTGCAGCTTAGATAGGAGCAGATAAACACACTGTTTAATCCATTTCTTACAGTTTTGCTCTTGTGTTTTTTTGTTTTGATTTTCTAGAGAAAAGGAGGAGACCAGGACAAATCCAAAGCTTGACCTGTGCCTAGTTACAGTTGCTAAGCTACAATCTGACATTTGCTGCGTTGGCAGAGGTTTTAGCAAAGAGTCAATTACAGGAAATTTGGATTTCTATCCAACAAGCAATCAACACACCCGTAGTATTTCACAATATAATCAATTCAAAAGATTATTAATCAACTTTGCTCACAGTTACCCCTTACCCCTTACAATATTACCAAAATCTAAAGGCCTATGGAGGACCGAAACTGCCATAATCAAAAATAAATAAATAAATGACTCAAAAAAGCAATTAATATGCCATTAAATGCACCAAAAGTAAAACAGTACATTCATGTTGTCCAGGCAGGGAGGAAGAGGGAAAAGGGAAGAGAAAGCAAAAAGACAAAGCCACAGGTTAGTTTGTGCATCAATGAATTGGTGTACACGTTCACAGAGCTATATTTTCGTTATGATAATATACTGTGTCTAATTCATTTATTTTTGATTATGGCAGTTTCGGTCCTCCATCGTGGTCCACTTAAATTTGATTTAAAAAAAAGTATCTTTGGTTAAAATGTACAATACATTCATATATATTTAATTTTTCATAATTGAATGAATGTAACAAGGTGGTTCTTTACCACAACAGAAAAAAAGTATTTATTTAACAAGGAAAAACATAATCTCCTATTTCATTAGCGCCATATATTAGATATGCTTTACAAAAACAAGAAAAAAGTTTATTTAATAAGAAAAATGGAATCTTCTATTTTATAACTAGTAAAATCAAAGATTACATTAAACATAATTTTATGTAAATCCCAGAAGCTGCCGTAAATTGCTTCGACATACCTCCGAAGTAGCCGCTTTTTCGCACACGTGCAGAATAAATCGTGTTTCCAGTACAGATGGGGCAGTGGCACCACACCGCTCATACAGAAAGGGTAAAACTACACGTCGTGCTGTCTGAAACAGGGCAAACAGCAGGACTGCCCCACAAGAGACAGTTTGTGTTATCTCTTTTTTTTATAGAAAAGAAGTTAAACAAAAGGAAGAGGAGAAAACAAGGCAAAATAGAAAAAAGGTGTGGAATCAAAAGAAGAAAAGGGAAATGAATAAAATAATACAGGAAAAGATGAGAGTAGAATGTTATTGAAAGAGGAAAAATGAAGAGAGCAAAGGAGAGTAGGAGAAAAGAAAGAGAAGCTGATTAGAAGAGCGGTAGAAAAACAGAAAAGAAGAAACAAGTTAAACATGTTCATACTATAGATCCAACTCTTAGTTTGTAGACAATACATTTCGATTTAACTGAGAATATGGAGGAAATCATACACACACATTTGCATGCCATGAAAGTTCAGACATGCGCAGCATGAACTTGGACACACACATGGACACACACACACAAACACAGTTACCCTCTCCCCAAGGCTAAACACATGACGTCACGTGCGTCGTCATGGTAACCTGTGAAAGACTGACACGTCCCCTAGCTCTCTCTCGCTCTCTCGCTTTCTTCAACATTCTCGAGCCAATGAGTGTCTTCATTAGGTTGGAAATTGGGGAGAAAAAATGACAAACAATAACTACCTGTGTGTGTGTCGAGGGGGGGGGGGGGTGTTCATTCTTGATCTCTCTCTCTCTTCAACACTGTCTATCTCTCTCTACCTATCTGTCCTCTTCCCTTATCTCTCTTTCTCTCCATCCATTGTCAGGTCATTGTGAGGTCGGGAGGAAAAATGAGGCGCCTCTCTGCCACTGATGAAAATCTCTCTCTCTCTCTCTCTCTCTCTCTCTCTCTCTCTCTCATCCCTCTCATCTCTGTGTTCTCATCTCCCATATAATCCTCCATGTTTCCTCTCCTGTATTTCACATCCTTGTAGCTCTCCCTTTCTACATGACATTTTGCTTCAAATGTATGTTTTGCGTATTTTCTTGTAGGGACAACCAAGATTATTTGAAAATGAGGAAACATTTGATGTGAGTCATTGCATTCAAGATTTTCAAAGAAGTCTAGAATTTAGACTGGCCTAGAAAATTCCAAGTAAAAAATGCATTTATTAGAACTGTGAAGGTGTCAAATATGATAGCTTGTTACAGGTCAGTAATCCAGCTAATTAGTGAAATCTGTGAGGTTTTTGGAGACTATCCTTTGTTCAAATGCCACAAAATGACCTATGTTTATCTGCTAAGGGACACTTGTGGCAGTGTGAATTATGACTGCTGTCTGTCAAAAGCAAAGGTGGAAGCATGCTTGCAAAGAACTAGTTCTTATGATGTGTTGTACGACCATGTCAGACAGTAAACGTGTTTATAGCTGTTCCAAATGGCCACACTCGAACGGGGGGTGAACAGCCAGCCGTCATAGAGAGGGGGGAGACACAATAGTCATTTAAATTTGGGGCTTTAAACTTTATTCTGCTGTTAATTCTATAACAGCAGAATAAAGGCTGATTTATACTTCTGCGTTGAATCTACGTAAGTCTGTAAGTGGCCTACACAAGCCTACGCCATTGTGAGCATTTATACTTGTGCACTGGTGTGTCTGCGTCGCTCTGCAATTACATCGCCGAAACGCTAGTTGGTGGTGGGGTTTCTATGCCACTGTGTTGAGTTTCTTCTGGTTTGTGTACATGGGGACTGAAACTGAGAGGGTCATGTTTGAGTTGGAGCTTATAAATGTTGAACAACAGTTTTACTTGTACTGAAATTACTGCAACGCAGAAAAGAGAGAAGACGCCAGAGGAGATGGTGTGTACGGCCATTGAACCGATTGAGGCAGAAAGAGGGTGAATTTTCTGTGCTTGTCCGGCCACTGAGAGACATGGACGAGGAAATGCAATGCTACCAAGTGGACCAGTCACAGTTGTTGCGGTCTGCGTCGCCGCGACATGTAGTGTAGGGAGGTGCACGTCAGGCTATGGCCTGCACAATTTGTATACACGTTGCTATGCAACTGAGTAGTTGTTGATGTTCTCCTCGAGTCACATCCATCAATGAGTTTGTTGTCCTCACTGAAGGTAGAAGTTCCTAAGTCAACGTAGAAGTCACCGCTGGAGGATCCACCATGAGCATTTAACATTTTAGCCAGACCCAGCATGCACCTGTTGGTCACACAACATTGTGGGTGTGTTTGATTTGGGTCACTTAGCGCACTATCCGGGTGGCAGGGCTGTTTTTTGGGGCCCTAAGAGACATCTTACACTGGGGCCCCCCCAAAACCCAAACCACCATCATCCCTCTGGCTATGGCCTCATGGCCCCCAGTCATTTTAATATCTCTGAATGAAAATGAATGGCCAGGCATACTTTAATATCAATAAAGCTTTTAATTAACAAATAAAGCACAATGTAGAGTTGAGCTTTTCCCTTAAAAAGCAAATGCCCCTAAAAAATGAACAAACAAAAAAAAAAAACCACAACCACACAGGGCCCCCTGGTGGTTAGGGGCCCGTTGCAGTCACTTATAATGCATATAAACACCATTGCCGGGTAGTGCATTAAATTAGTGATAAATTAAGGTAATGCAACCTGTTGTCTTTTTTTTTTTTTTACATATGTCGACTTACAATAATGCTAATGCTTAACCACAACCCATAATGACCTTCATTTTATTGCATTATTGTACTGTACCCAGATACGACTGCACCCCCTAAGTGTAAAAAAGAAAAGTTGAGAAAATTTGAAATTTCAAGTCCGCAAACTGAAAGAAAATTTTTAGTTAGTCTATTTAACTTAAATTAAAAAGTTTAGGCTTTGAGTTTATCCAATTTAGAATTTCTACTTCTGTTAACTCACTCTAAGCTAGAGTAACATATTATTTTACATAATCACAATTCTAATATGTGTGCTGTACCCACTAGAAATTCTCAGCTTACAAATGAGCTTTGATTTTAATTTGCTTTAATTTGATCATTTATTTTTTATTAAGTTTTATCCCTCGTGACAGCTTATGCTGTACTGTTAACAATCACAATAAGCCCAGGAACAATGTGATCCCTGTGACTCCTGTGCCTTTCACAGTAAGAGTCCAGGAAGTGTCTTCATCATGGTTAGCATTGTTTTAATTTTGATCAGAGAGAAAACCATCAGACTCCTCTGAAACATGTATAAAAAGACACATAACGGCGTCCATGATGTAACGTTTTTCACATCAGGATAAAGAAGGATTTCTGGAGAGTTTTAACCTTAATGCTGTGCATGTTTGGAAGTGTATGCGGATACGCTAACAATATAAAGGGGCAACACACTGAACCCCAAATGGCTCCTGATGGTCAGGCCAGCACCTTGCGTGGTAGCTTGCTGCAATCGGTGTGTGAGTGTGAGTGTGTGTGTGTGTGTGTGTGTGTGTGTGTGTGTGTGAATGATAGGCAGTAATTGTAAAGTGTGCAGGCATTACAGAATTTCTAAACAACTCATGAAAATGAGTCAACTAAACTCATGATTCAAGTTCTGAAAGTGATTCTGAAGTAGTTAAACAATTTAAACGTGAAACTGACAAACTTGTCTAATTACACTGAGTTAATAATAAAACATTTGAGATTTTGCAGTGCAAAGGATAATGTAAGCACAGAGCTTTTCCTGCATTCCCCAACTAAAGAACACAAGTTAACAGAACTTTCTCGCTTTGTAATGAATCACAGATTAAGATTCGAAGTTATCAGGATTCACTCACTTTTGTTGAAGCAAGAGACTAGCTGGCACGTTCCAAAGGCCTGACAACTTGTAATTACTAATGCCAAAATAGTATAAATTGGTGGTTTTCAGTGCTGAGACTGAATGTGTGCATGTAGAACAGGTATCGTGCTGATTGTAATCTCTCTGGACATGGAGCTCTGCCCTCCTGGACACACCTGCAGCTCCTTCCCTGTATAATGTAATAACTTGACCAATAATGCAGTAAAATGTCCTGACTGATTGTAATAATATTTTACCAGTAATGTAATACCTTTCGTGTGGGTCATTTTTTTCCCCAAACTGATGATGTAATCATTTTGAGGATAATGTAAAAATTTTAAAAAGTATGCTTATTTTCTCAGAATTGTAAAGTGTGCAAAATGAATAATACTGTCAGTGTCATGTTGGCCTACTGACTTTAATACTTAAGTACATTTAAAAGTCAACTTTCTAAAGGGGGGCTTGACCAAAAAAAAAAAGGTTGAGAACCATTGCTTTAACTTAAGTCAGGACATTTTATTACATTATTGGTCAAGTTATTACAGTATTGGGTTTTATTACATTTTCGATCAGGTGCAACTTTTATTACATTTTCAGGAAATGATTACATTATTGGGTGCTACACCACATTTCTTTTGTTCCATTCTTACACAGTTTATCAGGAGCTTTTCATGGGACTTTTGTTCTTACTCTGTAACGGATGCGACTTGAAATGTAGCAAAGTACAATACTTGAAATAAGAAATACTTAACGTAAAAGTAAAATTACTGATTTTTAAAAATACTCAACAAAGTGCAAGTACACAAAAAATTATTTTGTTACAGTAACAAGAGTAAATGTAATGTATTACATTTACCCCTGAGAACTGTCTGATAGATTATTCTTATTGATAGTAGGAAGGAGATGGAGGGAGGGGTGGTGAGGGAGGAGAGGAGGGAGCAAACAAATGGTTTCTTCAGTTCTTTTCTCACAGCAAATCCCCCATAATTCTCTGCTCACAGCTGCAGGGTCAAGGTTCACTTGTCAAAAATTCCACTGTGTTTGTGCGTGTGCGTGCGTGTGTGTGTGTGTGCGCGTGTGTGTGTGTGTGTGTGTGTGTGTGTTGATTACAGAGACTCACTTCAAACAATACACACCATTACACATGCCAATATTCATAGCGCCTCTCGCTCACACACACTCACAAACACACACAGCAAGTGGTGTGTGTGTGTGTGTGTGTGTGTGTTTGTGTGTGTGTGTGTGCGTGTTGTGGTGAGCTGATGGTGCAGATGATGTTTCGATGATCATTAATATTGATCACACTGAAAGAGAGATTTTAAAACTTGTACTTTTACATTTACTCAAGTGCTGTTCTTAAGTACAATTTTGAGGTATTTGTACTTGACCGTTTCCATGTTATGCTACTTTAGTACATAAGAGAGGTACTAGCATGATACCTTTCAGTCCTCATGTTTACATCTTTATTATTATTCTAGATATTGTTTTGTCCTTCAGCCAACATACTTTTATGTAAAAACTCCATTCAAACTTCAGCTTCTTGCATACAGGATTGCATTTTCTGTATTGGTATGTTCGGTTTTGTGCACTTTCCAGACCTTTTTTCAGACAGCCTATTTACATTGTTGTGTATTGTTGTCAAATCTAGGGTGTGTTCTGATTCAAACCCTTTAAGTGCTTCAACTTCCACTACAACTCCCATACAACATCTCACGTGCAAACAATTAACGTTTACACAGTTAATAGCAGAAGACTTTCCTCTGAAAATTTTGCCTCTTCTAGTCTGTAGTTATTTGGCATTAACAGTTGTTAAAATGTCTCTACATTGACCATGTAGACCCTTAAAATGTTGCTTACACATTAATGCATCAGTAACAATAATCCAACAATGTAATATATAACAATGTAAATGGAAGAATCACCAAACGGAAATTCTTTTGAATAATTCGGTACTTTCACTTTTGATGCTTTAATTAAATTTGGCAGATGGTTTTGAAGTTAATTTTCCTTTGTTAAGACAAATGTATGGACAGTGCCTTGACAGGCTGGAGCTCTGCACCGCTGCACCCTCTGCTGCTACAAAGTGTCACTACACCAATCTGCTGGCCCTTCATGGAACATAGTGTAGCTGCATTAGCAGCAAAAGGTAAGGTCAGTACATATACACATTTATAATCTACATTTTGAATATTTTATGATTTTATACTTTTAATATTAATGTAACTTTTTTTCCAATTGTTTGAACTTGTGTAATAGTTCAATCATTTGTACTTTATATATATTTATTTGTGTGTGCTATGTGTTATATGTGTTTTATCTGTTTATGTGTATTAATGTGTGTTTCTAAAGTGTTAAAAAGCATCAAAGTATATTACAGTACGTACATATATATATATATATATATAAGTGTGTGTGTGCGTGTGTGTGTGTGTGTGTGTGTGTGTGTATGTGATGACATAGCAGGTATATTTCTTTTGTAAAAATAAAATCAATGTAAAAACAATAAATCAACACATCACAAGGTTGTAATATGGTTAATTATTTTAATTTTGTAAATAAAATAAAAACTAAAGGTCTAATTATATATTCAAGCACAGAACATTTTGTTTTATTAATTTGTTAATACCTTAAAAAATACTAAATAAGAATCAAAGTGACTATTTTGTGAACTGTGAAACTGTAAAGTAATGAACTAACAACGTAAAAAGGAACAATTATTACAATTATTTCTAGATTTGAAAAAAGAACATAATATTGTGTTTTCTAAATTCAACATCTATACTGTATTATAACAGCATAAAATAGCAACGTTAACAATTTCCTAATTTATTTAAATTATGTACGGTAATTTATATTATTGAAGAAACACAAGGAAATCTCTTAAGAGTAAAAGAGTTGCAATTTTGCATTTTTATTTTGCATTTTTCATTGCTGATTGTCGCACATATCTGGAAAAGTTATTACACAATCCAGCCAATAACTGCACAGCGCACTGACACAGCAGTGTTTAACAGGTGCCACACACAGTACATCATTTCACCTGCAGACTGTCTTTTATGTCCGATTTGGAAATAAATCCCCATACTTTCCTCTGGAGTCAAATATACATCGTATTTTTCAAAGTTATCCTTTTGTATTTCCTAACCCAATTTAAATTCATGCATTTACACACCATTTAAAGAGGCATTATATTACAGTGTTAACACTTCTTTTATGGTGTTAAAATCCCCTGCTGATCCTCTGGTACTGTTACATACCACAAGTCTGTGATGTCAGTTATTTAGTGTTCAGCATTCTCACTGACTTTATTACCTCCCCACACACATTCACGTATGCACATCAGTACGCTTCTAAGACATGTTCCTTACTGTAGTGTTCAGCACCAACAAACAAAAATAATCACTCAAGACATGGCGGGCAGGCATGAAGAGTCATTTTGCAGTAGAAGTGGTAGTGGTGGTGGTAAGAGTACTGTGGTTGCTAATGGTGACAGCAGTGGTGTCTAACAGTATTCTCCTTACATGTGAATTATGCTTGTGGTGTTACAGGGTTGAATCACCATAGAATGGAAGCTAAAGTTGCTCCCAAGCCCCATCTGGTGGTTAATAGCAGCACTGCAGACGCAAGACATGACGTCAACATTACCTGTCAGTATCATCACATATCTTGACTGAAGTGAGGTGAAATAATAATAATAATGAGAGGAAAAAGAAGAAGAAGATTTTATATTGTTTGTGTTGTGGAGCATGAGACCAGTATGAGTTACAGCAGTATAGTTCCACTGATACACACCCATATGTTTTTGAAATTGAATTTATGTTTTATTTATTGCTAATATGCTTTAATTTTAAATGACCATTTCACGCAAAAATACTCAAAAATATCTGATTTATTCCTTAAATTGTTCATAAAGTACTGTGTAGTAATCAGTGCTCACCTCAAAGGGGTGCCAGTGATTAAGTGTTGCACTTCCATGAAGTTGAGGGACTCAAGACACAGATTTAAAAAAAGAATGGTCAAAACCGCAGTAGAAGGGGCCGAGTCATCCTGACTTCCAGTCCCTAGTGGGGCTCAAGATCCCAAAACACTGGATCCTACATTTCCCATCATGCAACTGGGATGCAACTGTTTAGCTTCTTTCAATTAGATGCCCCCTGCATCCCACTTCTTTCAAACCCCACGCTAACGCACACTATCTGTTAAAAATGTTAAATCGCAATTCCTGATGACATCATCAAACGTCAACCCTGATGACATCATGATGGAGTGCCCCTTTAATGGCACTTCAGTTCTCTATGAAATTAATACTATTACTCCTGCTACAGTTGCTACAAGTACTTGTACTATTACTACAACTACTATTACAGCATTGGTACTACAGCAACTTGCTAATTTGCTATTTATAATAAAACTGTTAAGAAAAACTGTGAACAGACCACATGGTCAATTTAGTAGCTGTTCTGGAGCTTTAGCACATGATCTTCATGAGCAGATGGAGTTTGCCTAGTTGATTGAAAGCTCCAGAACAGCTACTAAATTGTGAGTGAGTCTGGGGCAGATGCTGTAAAAAGAAGTACTACAAACATGTCTACCCTCAATGCCCTCTCTCAGGCGCTGTGTCACAGCTTCAAACACATCTTGTCATGATTAAGACTACCCATCATTCATGAGCCTTTTTTATGTTGTATATGGGCCTTTTTATATATGTTATTTAGGATATTATTCATAAAAAAAGAAGCATATAGTAAAGTGAGAACAGAGGGCCTGTAAATTGTTTGTATGTTATTCAAAAACATGGTCGACCTAAAAGAAGACCTGAAAAATGTCCTTAAAAAGTTGATATACACCAACATGTGAACATTTGACTATTGTTTACATGCTGAATCCATGATGTCATGAACTTTTTTATGTTACAGTGTATAGGGAGTGTGTATTGTTACTGAAAATGTGCCTAATATTTAAGAATGGTGTAGTGGCATGCATAATCTAATTATATCTATGGTGTCAACTTACTAATGACTGTAAAGCATTCTCCTGAGCCAGTCAGAAGTCACCAGCAGATGGCAATGTTACATAAACAGAGGCAGGGACACACACACTGTCCAAGTCATGATGCATCTTTCATAAACATTAAAAAGATGAAATGATCCAGTTCATGACATTATGGATTCAGCATGGATACAATCAAATGTTAATGTGATTCTTCCTTATGCTCACATGAAACACATCTATGTCACTAATAAAAATGTGCAATAAAATGGTAAATGGCTGCATTTATATAGCGCTTTCATCCAAAGTGCTTTACAATTTGCCTCTCATTCACCCATTCACACACACACACACACACACACACACTCACAGCGAGTTACCATGCAAGGTGCTGGCCTCGATCGGGAGCAACTTAGGATTCAGTGTCTTGCTTTCGACCTGCTCTACCTCCTGAGCCTCAGCTGCCCCGTACTAATAATTATTATATCATACAATACTATTATCAAATACAATAATTCTAATAGGCTTTTAACTTTTTATGGAAATAAAATCCAAATAGAAATCCATGAACAACAAAACATGCAATTGAATTATTTTCTGTAAGCTTTATTCTTGGTGGACACAATGAATTCTGAGTAGCCTTGATCATGATAAGGTGTGTATGAAGCTGTGACGACTGATGTGATGCAGCCATGAAAGGATACCTTTGGAGGCCCGCTATTGGCAGTGCTTGAAGGAGGGCATTGTGGGTAGACATGATTGTAGTGCTTATTTTACAACATTGAGTCACTGCAGTCAGCACCAAAGAATTACACTTTTAAAAGTTCCTCTAAGCTTTTGTATACAAACCCCCGGCTCTTTGCGAGGAATCTTTTTGACTCATAAGCGTCTTAGCATCAGCATTTCTTACAAGTTTTATACATATCGGACCAGATTTTTATGAAGGTGCAGACTTTGACCTGAAATCTGCACCTTTTTTGTTTGGCCACTAGGGGGCGCCAGTGTATAACTTTCATTCAGAACTTATTCTGGTTTTTATTAGTTGATATTGAATTAATATTATGAATATTATTTTTAGCAGTAAGAATGGTGGTATTAAAAGGATGATTAAATTCGCTGCATCATGGAAAACTTTAGCATTTACTTCAGCATTAATAAACAGCATAGAAACATAAATTTTTTTAACTGTAGTTGTAAGCAGATATAAGTATAATAATATAATATAATTTAGTTGTTATAACTTGTGGAGGCTGATGTATAAACAGATAATTAATGACAATATAGTAAAAACATTGGCTGTAATGATATAAAATGTCTTAATGGTGGAAGTTATAATTATATACTAAATATTGCACATTAATAAACTCTTTAAAGTATCCTTTTATCTGCCTACAACTACACTGTTTTTTTGGGTTTTTTTTATAATTTTCAAACAACAAAAGAATTACAGTGTTTACAGTGAATAAAAGAAAAAAAGGAGGGGGGGTACAGAATATAACAGCAGAGATTCAAAAATACAGAGTCTGCTTAAGAACCAGTTTCTCTTGAATTGCTGTAGTTTTTGGGTGTGCTTCCCCCTGCTGCTCTACCACAACAGCAGGTCAGTTGGACAAAAACACATAAAAATGTATGACATTTGTTGCATCCACAAATGCGTCGCAAAACAATTACAAAATTTACAAGTCAAGATGTATATTGATAAAATATGTCACTATATATTGCATAGTTTGCATCATAAAATATGGGAACACAGTCACTAACACATGCACAATAATGCAAATGAACTAGTGCCAATAACCCTCAATGCAGGATAGAGGGGTTCAGTGAACATGCAGTGGAAGGTGTGGAGGTGGATCAGTGTGTCAGAGGAGACTCTGTAGAAGGACAGAGTGCCAGCAGGCCAGTCCAGATACACTGCTATTCTGTTGGAAACATGGTAGGACATTGTAGATGTGACTGTACCCTTTCCGTTGTGCCAAGCAGTGTTCTTGTTGCAGTCTATGCACCAGGACTTGTCATTCCACCCTAGCAGAGAGTCATCCTTTTGTCCTATCCTGCAGATTCCTCTGTATGTCACACCTGCATAAACGGGTCCTTTCCACTCCAGCTCCCAGTAACAGCGCCCAGTCAGACCATTTGTACACAGAACCTGGTACCTGTGTTTAAACCTATCTGGGTGATCAGGATATGGTTGGTCCTCTCCCACCATTGTCACCTGCCTGTCACCCTGAGACAGGAGGAATTTCTTATTTGCTGTGTTTGGGTCTAGTGTGAGTTCACAGGTATCTGCCAGGAGGGAAAGAAACACACTTTGAAATTTAAGTGCAACTTTATTCACAGAGACTAGTTATTTCAGTTGCAGAGGAGTTTTTCAGGAACACATTCTCCCTTTAAACTTGAAAAATTGATTTCTGTGAAGGAGGCATGGTTGGATGACTAATGAGAGTCCTTGCCTGCTGGAGTTCACAAACATATAATACTGATCTGTGACTGGGGGTTAAGGGATGGATGAGATTCACCTTAAGATGCTGAAGGCTCTTTTTCACGCTGTCAAAACCGACATTCTTCTTTAAAGTTGCATGGAAATCAGGGACAGTGCAGGTAGGAGTGATGGTTACCATTTTTTAACAAGAATACGTGTTTACAGCCATTTTAGCAGCTCTGTAAAGCTGAACTTAGACACAGTGACGCTTTGAACTGAATGGTAAAGTCAGCATGCAAACATGCTCACAATGATGACATTAACATGCTGATATTTCAGCAGGAAATATTTGCCAGGTTCACCATCTTAGTTAGCATGCTAAAATCTCCTAATTAGCATGAACATATTAAAAACATGGCAGACATGGTAAATATTATACCTGCTGAACATCAGCATGTTAGCATTGTCATTGTGAGCATGTTAGTGTGCTAATTAGACATTAGCATTTAGCTGTGCCTAAATACAGTCTCACAGAGTCACTAGCATGGCTGTAGACTCTTAACCTTGCTCATATTTATGACTGATTCTTGTTTCTAATCACTTCCCTCTATTTGATGATACATTTCTTTTTCCAGTTTTTTTCCAGTTAGCCATTAAGAAAAGCAACGAACATTTCAATGTTCAATGTTGTTGACAGACTAGTTAATTTCAAGAATACTACACTCCTTTTCTATTGCCTTGGAAAAACAGGTGAGAAACTGCCTGGTGTAGAAGGTAATGTTTTAAAAGCAAATAACAAGCCAAAGGCCTTAAAAGTATGCTATAATCAACATAAATAGATCTACTTATGTAGACAAAGAACCACAACATCTCCTAAGTATAAAAAACTTCTAGATTGTAAAAACTATAGTGTAATTCAAACAGTAGTGAGGACGTCAGGGGTGAGATGGCACCGCACATAGACAACAGATGGAACAAATATTCCTGGGACACCCATACAAGTGATCATAGATCATTCAACAGAGGAGCTTTGTGTCTATGTTTGGAAGTTTGAGCTGAAATTGATTTGTGATTTTTGCTCACCTTTATCAGGTGAGAGTAATGGAATAGGTAACAGGAGAAAAGTACTTACATTTCCTAGGCCCAGGCAAGATCCTGAACTCTCCACATTCATGAACACTGAAGCAGAAAAAGAGGGGATATCATGATCAATTCTGACTGTGTTTCACAGAAACTTTGCCTGCATGATTACCCTTATGGACCTGACATACTCAAAAACTGGCACAGACAGCGGTTCAATACTACATTGACTGCCTGCATACACAGACAGGTTCACACATGTTTGTCAATGTGTACAGTCTGTGCCTATAGTCTGTATTTTGGGCCTTATGTAGACGGTCCGCATGGACACTGGTAGACCCTTGCAGAACCTAAATTATGCAAAAAGTATAACTTGGGTTTAATTGGTGAAGGTATATTGATCCATCAATTGAAAGTGCTGCTGTCTCTTTCATTTTGTTGAATTCTTTTAACAACATGGCACAGCAAAAGCTAAGATACTTCAAACAGACAATGAAAATTGTAAAATGTTCAGTGTCTATATTTTTTTTATGAGTGGAGGAGTATGATGGCTTCCAATTCTAACAATGCCAATTCTGAAATAGCACTTCTTCCAAATAATGTTTTGTTTGATATATTGGTTGGTGGTGGCACACACGCACGATACTAACACAATTGGAGCATCTACGAAAAATGAGCCACTGTTGACCAAGAGCTGAGGACCTTTAAAATAGCCACTGAGCAGCTCCTTATATTACCAGAAGCCCTGCAATAAACTGTTAATACCTGAGAGTATCCAGTCTCCACTGTGGATCCACAAGTCCAGCAGAGAGCAGCTTCACCCCTGAGTCTCCTGGATGATTGTAGCTTAGGTCCAGCTCTCTCAGATGGGAGGGGTGGTGGCTCAGGGCTGAGGCCAAAGAAGCACAGCCTTCCTCTGTGACCAGGCAGCCTGATAACCTGTTGAGAGTGCATGCTAAATTCTCCATGGACTTTACTACTTTCATGCTGGCATGGTGAAATTAAGGTTTGATTATCTCTATGTAAAAGCAAAGGTTCAGGATTACTGACCTAAGTGTTTCCAGTCTACAGTATGGACTTTCCAATCCAGCAGAGAGCATCTTCACTCCTGAATTCTGCAGGTAGTTGTCACTCAGGTCAAGGTTTCTCAGACTGGAGGACTTGGAGCTGAGAACTGAGGCCAGATATACACAGCCTCTCTTCGACAGGTTACAAAAACTAAGCCTGAAGAAGATTTAATAATAAATTATTTTGTTTGAGATTGGTTTGCTTCAACCTGATAACATTTGGGTTGGGTTGAGACATTTTTGCAATGTTGTTATATACAGTGACAGGTGTAATAGAAACAAACATAGAAACAGAAAACCAAGTGATTAAATTAAGTGAACAAACCTTAGAGTTTCCAGTCTACATTGTGGACTCTCCAGTCCAGCAGAAAGTAGCTTCAGTCCCACATCCTGCAGGTTGTTGTTACTCAGGTCGAGCTCTCTCAGACTGCAACATTGTCCCACATTGTGACAGCATGCCTCTGTTAGCTCAGAGTATCTTGGTCTACGAAAAAATGTCAGTTAAAAAAACAAAAAGGCATACTACATAGTGAAGTATAGCTAACATACAGTACAGCAATAAATGTAACTCTTCTGTCAACTGTTATGAATTGTTCATATTCATCATTCACACACACACACACACACACACACACACACACTAGCACACCAGTTGCAGCAGAGCTGCCATGCAAGACCTTGGCCTGCCCATCGGGAGCAACTTGGGGTTCAGTGTCTTGCTCAAGGACACTTGTGTGCTGTATTGGCATTTCCCTGTACATGTAAACTTCTAATCAAATTATAATCACTCTTCATTTTAATATTTTTGTTAAATACCAATGAACACACTCATTTTTAAAGCAGCTAAAGTTAAAATGTAAATAAGTTAATAATAAATGAATAATAATATACTGTACAATGTATTTAATTGTTTGTGTGGCTCCAGTCTCTTTTTCACATTTGGCAGCTTCACGTTTGGGTTTCTTGGGTGATTATAGCTCAGGTCCACCTCTTTCAGGTGGGAGGGGTTGGAGCTCAGGGCGAAGGCCAAAGAAGTGCAGCTTTCCTCTGTGACCTCACAGTTTGACAACCTGCATGTGGCAATGTATCATTAATTTGTACTGTACTTGTTTATTTTCTTCTTAGCTCTGAACTTAGTTGTTAACCCTGCTTTTTTTTTGTCTTTACTGCAACTGGCCTCTTTTGCTTTGATATCCATTGTTCATATAGAATATGTTTAAATTTTACAATTTTATTTCAAACTGCAAGGCTACATTAATTAGTTAATTAAATATTTATTAACCCTTACAAAATACATATGCAAACCCAGGGTACACTGTGTAGATTAACTGGAGTACAGAACACATCCTAAGGAGTTCCATGAAAGTTTTTTTCCAGAGGCTAAACTGCAAATGTCAAAGTAACACTGTTCTATTGTAAAATGGATTATTATGCGGATCAATCAATTCAGGCAATCAAGTTGTTGGCCTAAACAGACTTGCTTTAATGACAGTATTTGCAGTAGTGACTTTATTGACTACATGTAAATGATGCACATAACTGAATGCAAAATGTTAATTATTTAAAGTCACTGTGTGTAGGATGTAAAAAATTCAGACTTTGCTGCCTCTCAGTGGTAGTATCAAAAAAATGATGAAATACAGTCATGTGAAGCATTTCAGGGGAGTGGATAATATACTGTAGTAAGTATAACAAAGCTTAGCATTCTATAAGCACATAAAAGCATACATTAAACATATTTTGCATAGGTTCAGGAATACTGACCATAGTTTTTCCAGTCTACAGTGTGGACTCGCCAGTCCAGCAGAGAGCAGCTTCACTCCTGAATCCTGCAGGTTGTTGTGACTCAGGTCCAGCTCTCTCAGACTGGAGGACGGTGAGCTGAGAACTGAAGCCAGAGCTTCACAAGACAGGTGTGAGAGCTCACATTGGTTCAGTCTGATTTAGAATTAGACAGAGTGAGATAAGAAAGTTATCCTGTTTTAAAGTCATATATTATATCATACAAAATACTGTTTCACCTAGAAGGTAGCTTAATTAAAACATTAAAAAGCACAAAATGTCAAATTCAGTCAGTCAACCATTTCACAAGAGAAGGATTATTATGTGACTAAAGAACATGTACAGCCTTGATATTTAGTGTCGAGACCGCAGGGGGAGCTCAGCACAGCTGGGAGTGGGGAGTGACGATAATAACTTCCTTCTAAGGAAAACATTAGCAAGCTGGTTGATGTGGGCAGGTGCTGATTCAAATTTAAGTTAAAAACTCAATTTGCAGAGTGTAAACTGTGTTGGAATAAAAATATTGCATCTACATAGAATCCTAAACCCAGTCATCACATTCAATGGCATTACAAAATTTCAGCAACAGTTTGCTGTGTTGTGACCTTTACAAGGATTTTTTAATATAAAAGGTAAAAACCCTTTTTGTGATAGTTATTTAGTGTGGTTGCAGTGTACCTTAGTAATAAGTGTCAGGTACTATGTGAGTAGTTGTTTAGAAAATGTATTCCTTCTCTAGATTCCTCAAAATAATGGTAATACATAAGATAATACAAATATTTTATATGCAAATAAAATTAAATAACTTAAAAGAACTTCTTACATTGCAGTTGTTGAGGCTTTGACCAGTGGCAGCATTCTCATAAGAACCTCCTCTGATTTGAAGTATTTGCTTAGGTCAAACACATCCAGCTCTTTTTCGGATGACAGTAACACATAGACTAGAGCTGACCACTGAGCAGGAGAAAGATTGGCTGTGGAGAGGCTTCCTGTCCTCAGGTAATGTTGGATCTCCTCCACTAGGGAACAGTCATTCAGTTCTCTCAGACAGTGGAAGAGGTTAATGCATCTCTCTGGTGAGGGATTCTCCCTGATCTTCTTTTGGATGTACTTCACTAGTTTCTGGTTGCTCTCTGTGCTGCTTCCTGTTTGTTTCAGCAAGCCTTGTAAGAGATCCTGATTTGACTTCAACGAAAGGCCCAGTAGGAAGCGAAGGAACAAGTCTAGGTGCCCATTTGGACTCTGCAAGGCCTTGTCCACAGCTTTAATATAGACCTCAGTTGCAGATGCTTTCCTGAAATGCAACTGCAGATGTTGGAGAAGTGTTTGTGGTTTATCCATCACATCCTTTCTGTCATTAAAGAGTGACAAGACCACAAAAACAGCTGCCAAAAACTCATGAATGCTCAGATGCACAAAGCAAAACATATTGTCTTCATTCAGCCCATCTTCTTCTTTAAAGATCTGTGTGAACACCCCTGAGTACACTGATGCTTCACTAAGATGAATGCTACTATTCTTCAAGTCTGTCTCATAGAAAATCAGATTGCCTTTCTCCAACTGGTGAAAAGCGAGCTTTGCAAGTGACTTGATGATCTTGATGTTCTCATTTGTGTCATACTTAAGTGTTGACTGCCTGATCTGAAACAAAAGGAATTTTGTATACATCTCAGTCAGAGTTTGAGGAATTTCTTGTGTCTCATCTTCTCCTAACATTTGCTTCAGAACTGTAGCGATGATCCAGCAGAAAACTGGAATGTGGCACATGATGTGGAGGCTTCGTGATGTCTTGATGTGGGAGATGATTCTGTTGACCATCTGCTCATCTGTGAATCTCTTCCTGAAGTACTCCTCCTTCTGTGGATCAGTGAACCCTCTCACTTCTGTCATGATGTCAACAAAGTCAAGAGGGATCTGACTGGCTGCTGCTGGTCGTGTGGTTATCCAGAGACGAGCAGAGGGGAGCAGTTTCCCCTTGATGAGGTATGCCAGTAGTTCATTCACCAACAATGGCTCATCAACAGAACATTCTTCCTTGTCACTGAAGTCGAGCTGAAGGCGGCTTTCATCCAGGCCATCAAGCACAAACAGAAGTTTGAATTTACTCTTGTCATAGTTGGTGTTTCCTGAAGCCTGTAGGTTTGTGAAGATGTCATTAAGATCCTCCTCTTTGATATCTCGGCTTTCCCTGATGCATTTGTGAATGAGCTCAGCAAAACGAAACCTTCTCCCCTTCAGTAAATTCAGCTGGCGGAAGGTGAAGGGGAATGTGAGATGCACATCTTGATTGGCTCTTCCCTCTGCCCAGTCCAGGATGAATTTGTAAACAAGAAATGTTTTGCCGATTCCTGCAATCCCATTGGTCAGGACTGTTCTTACAGGTGTGTTTTCTCCTGAAGGGTGTTTGAAAATGTCGTTGTGCTGAATTGATCTCTCAGTTCCTTCTGGTTTCCTTGATGTCATTTCAATTTGCCTGACCTCATGCTGCCTGTTGATATCTACATCATTCCCATCTATGATGTACAGCTCTGTGTAGATATCATCCAGAAGTTTCTTATCCTTCAGCTTGGATGACCCCTCTGGTATACACATAAACTTGTTCTGGAGGTTTGACTGGAGCATGCGTTGGTATGATATGATGGGTTGTGGAGGCTTTGGTCTTCGCACCAACAAATCTGTATGGAATAAAGTCACATTCTTCAGTGTAGCAGGGCTGCACATCACCTGGGTCTGACAAAACATGTTGATGTCCTGCATCCCATGTGTTTTTAGTTTTCGGCCACAAAAAATACTTAGTTAAGGGAAAGATCATGGTTTTGCTGCATACTGAAAATGTTATTACTTCCTGTATTGTGCTTCAAGTTAGTTGAAATTATGTTAACTTTAACCAAAACTACAGTTTTTCCTTAATGTTAGCCAAGTGCTTTGAGTGGTTTTGCTATTTGCCAAAACGTTATCCCAAACAGACTACCCTGCTCAGCCAAGAATCCTATGCTAAACAAAGCGGCACTCACAGAGCAAGTGAAGTTTTTTGCTGTAACATGTGCATAGCTTTGTAGGTACACTTGCAAAAATGTCTCTCTGGTCTCATTCAAAATGCTGTTTCTGCCATTAAAATAAATGGTTGTTAAGAGGTAACAGTGGATGAAATCATTAGAGCAGCTGCTAAATGACCAAACTGAAATAGCTTCACCTTCAGCCTGAGCACCAGGGGTGAGAGTGTGAGGAAACATCAGTGGCATTCTCTGAGAGACAGGCAGACATATAAAGAAAGAGAGAGAGCCAGAGAGAAGATGTTTAGAGAGGCCTACATTTTTGCTCATCATGTTGGAAATCCAGGAATTTAAATCATTCTGTTGTTTTGGCTTAGTTCCAGCTAATGGTCTATTATGTAAATTCAAGGGGTAAAAAACATTTATATAGTTCATTTCACATTAGCCTTCTACTAATGTGAAATGAACTATATCGAATAAAACTAGGTTTTTCAGATCTTTCCAGGACTTACTGTTGGGTTCAGAACCACTTTCGGAAACCCCCCCACTAAATCATTCCTGCTGATCTTCTTCAGAATCTCCACTGTGATCTGCAGAGCTCCAGGAAGGCTGTAGGTCTGCACCATCTGATCCACCGTGTCCTGCCTGCCGGCCTCCGCCAGCCGGCTCTTTGGGATAGCTGGGAAGCCTTCTATGATGCCAGCCTGCTTCAGGAGCCACTGGAAATGCTTGAACTCCTCATTCCCCAAGTCCTGCAGAACTCCAAAGAGGAGCTCCACATGTGACGCCATCACTGTTCCCTGCTCACATGAGAGGACAGTTTGATAATCAGTCACCTAACTTCAATTATTTGATTATCCAGAGTTTCATGCAGCAGATTTATTGAGCTAACTGGATAACCCAGCTAAAACCCTAAAATGCAAGAAACACATAGGCCCATAAAAAATGTATCCATCAATAAAATAAACAATGTGGGGCTGCGCCCTCCGGGGAAGTGCTTCACAGCAAGACATGTATTGCCTAAGACTATTCATAGACGAAATTGGCAAATAAATGAGGACACTATACACATACTCGAAGTTGAGTCAAAACCACTCAATAATTGCTTACACTCAAAACATACAAGAAAGCTTACATTCACAGCTCAGTCCACTTTAACATAGCAAATAAAAAATAAAAAGTCTACAGCCATTTCAAAATCTAAGAGTGGGCCTCCCCTCAGACAAAGCTTGGAAAAAGGCACCACCTCATCCCCCCTTTGGTTTACTTGCTTAGTTCATCATCAATCATGGGATCATGATAATGTTATTTGATCCCATAGACACTCAAAAATTGAGCCAATATAGCCTAATACTGCTGTTTGACACAACTTCCAACTACACCAACTACATAGAAAAGGTCTGTCCAGAGGCATTTATTAGTTTATGACTCTGGGAAAGTGAGAAAAACAGTAAAATTCCCCAAACTATCTCTTAACCAAACCACACACATTTAGGTTATTCTATGCAATTTCCTTTTAATAACTAATGGAATAACGAATGTAATATTTTTTCACTTCCATTTACTGAGCCTCCCCTGAAAGTCCCCCTAGGGGGGCTCCCTGGCACCTCCCACTTTGAAAACCTCTGCTTTAGAGAGTTCAACATTAGGGAGCCCATCTGGACCTGCTTATATGTTTTAATAGAAACAAATTGTCACTGACCTGGTGATCCGCTGCCACATCATTAGACATAACACGTTCAAACTGGAAGCATAGAATGGGGAACTTCAGTCAGTGAATCTGAACTAGCTATGACACAATTCTTTCTATAGTTTCAACATCACTTCTTCATCCTTAATGAGGAAACTGACTGAACTCATATTTACAACAGGCTGGTATTTAGTGGACTATTGTTGTTGTGACCATTTGTTCCAGTTCATTTGAACAAAACAAGTGTATGAAAGTCAGGGGATCAGCAAAGTTAGTAGGCTTCATCCTCTGGGGGCCATGAATGTCTGTACAAAATTTCATGGCAATCTATGAATCTTTCAATCTTTGTCGAGATATTTCAGTCTGGACCAAAACTGTAGACAGACTGACCAACATTGCCATCCAACCTCTTGTTTCATATGGGCCAAATATGGAAAAACAGTGTTTGGCATTTCTAACAGAAAAAAACACAAAGCAAAAGCACATCAAAATACACAAGGAGACAATACAACAAACGTTACACAAAATATATTTAAAAGAAACAAATTAACATCTACCTGGACTGACTAGAACCCGGCTCCCCCAAGCCAGAGACATACAGGTGACTGGAAAAAGCATAGATAAACTGCGTGCCCTACATCAATATCATACTTAAAGGGGTACTCTTCATAAAACTGGGCTGTCTATGCAGTAGAAAGACACAAATATTTTTTTTTATTTTGTGCTACATGACCATGGAAAAGAGATTAAAATGGCTGTAGTATTCCCTTTTGCTCAAAAGGTAGAAAACCTACAACAACCAGAATGCACTGGGCCAGTTGCCTAAAGTGTAAACTTCCCCAACTCCTACAAACAGCCAGTCAGATGTTTTCATACTGTAATGTTGCCGCTTTAGTAACAAAACACTGTCGCTATAGCACTAACTCTATGCTCAGACGTTCGTTTCGCCCTGCTGGCTTTGGTTGTTTTTTCCAGTTTCTGTTCGGGATCCTGAAGTATGTCTCAAGCACTCCCCTGTCCATATGTGGCCCAAAGCTTTACTGTAACATTACACATGCTTGTGCCCCTTCCTCTGTAGATTCAGCAACTTCATGCCAAAAGAAATGGCTTCAGTGAAGTTTGCTGCAGAACAGCAACTCCACTTCTGTTTCCATTGGTGCACATTTACCACCAGTTGTCCCTGGCACAGGGCTGTCCTCACCAGCTGGCGGCGCTTGACTCTCGACTGTGGCAGCCTCTTCTTCCTCCATACGCCATAATTCCACCGCACTGTATTGTGGCTCATATAAGTAGCCCCAAATGTCTGATTCCAGCATTACACTATTAAAATTGGTTTCCTCCATATCAACAGGAACATTGCCTTCTGCCGTGGTCTTCCAGTGGTTGTTCTAGACAGTTGATTTTGGACCGGATGTCTTAATTTTGGGGCGATGAGGAGTCACCCCTCTCTTGATCCGACCATGGACTGTCCGTGAAGGCAGGCATACAAAAAATGCGAAAGTACAATCTGTAGTTTGAACAACAGCCCTAGAGCCCGCAAAAGTCGTGTCATCTGGCGGACAATCTGACAAATGAGCGGGGAGCTATGGGTGCAGGCAACATGGAGGGAAATTAAACATTGTTAATTTGCATATACTACCCACTTTGTAATGATTCAAAGCTAGTTGAAAATTTGCATAGTTTCCCTTTAAGCACACCATAGTTCTTTGCAGATGTGCCTAAGCAATCACTCCTCTGCGCCTAAATCAAGTTTTAGTCCCTCACCTCACATGAAGAATCTAAAAATGCAAACCACTAAGAGTGCAGTATTGGTTGGTTCTACACATTATGTCTATAAAATCATAATGTTAAATAAATTTAAAGGACCCTACCGAATCAAACCACCAACTCACACCAAAGGCAACAAAGACAGGCCTCAGCTGCGGTCTCTCAGTTGTGTTGCAATGCAGGAAGAAGGCCCAAATGAACTTTTAGCCCCTCTGGGCCTTCTTGCCTGGGTCCTAATACTGGACTTCCTCACTCTGCTCCCTTCCCCTCCACACATGAGCACACGTGCAACATCATTCCAAATGAAGCAATCAAAGTGCATCATAAATAAATGTGTACATGATGTAGTGGATGATAACTGGACTGAACACATTTACATAGTGTTACGTAGGTCTATTCTTTAAGTATATTAGTAAAATATATTTTAACTGGTTCAATTTTGTATGATTTTACATTTTTACTCTGCTACATCTCAGAAGGAACTATACGCAACTATATTTATTTGACACCTGTAGTTTGCTGAATAAGATTTTAAACAGTAAATCTAAATGTGACCTCTGGAAAATAGGGCAGAGAAAGGACAACCTTAAAAGTATATTAGAATGTGGAGACAGTGTTCAAGAAAGGAAATGGGTATTTACAGTGTGTGAAATACTCTATGAGAACCGGGGAGTCTCGTGCTGTGGGCGGTAGGCCCTACATAAAAAAAAATCCCAACTGTATACAGTATATGACTGAGGATGTATATGAGGATGACTGGACTGGAAATACGGCTTTAAAATGAATGGACAATGAGGGAGAATAAAACTTTAACGTGACAGTAATGTATAACATCGTGGCTGCCAACTGACGTAAAATCTCAAAGAAGAAGAAGACTTCACCAGAGTACATCGACAACGGCAGGTTTTTGGCGCAAATATATGGTTAAAACTTTACAACAAAACAATCAGAGAAATCAGATGATCCTGTACAAAGGCAAGTCTGTCGGTTGAAGGTCGGAAACGAGAACTAACAAGAATGGGGAAACCCATGAAATGAAGAAAGCTGTGGCAGGTAGGCACAACTATGTTGTAAATAGACCAGAGTGGGGAGATTCTGATATAGCTGATAGTGATGATAGTATGGAGATAAGCCAAGGTAGTGAGAGAATGAGGGAGAAAGAGGAAATAATTTTACCGGGACCGGTACAAAGAAAATCAGGAGAAGTGAAGCTTATGGCGGAGGAATAGAGGAGAGAGCTCAAGAAGGTTCGGAGTTTAAGATCATATTGACATTTGGTGAGGAGAGGGGAATTTCTTCAATGAGTCCGGTGAAATTGACATCCGTTTTGAGAAACCAGGTTGGGGATATACACATGGCTAAGGTTTTGAAGGATGGAAATTTGTTGATTGTTTGCTGGAATGAAGAACAGAGAGAGCAGGCTGGCAGGATGAAAGAAATTGGGCGGTTTAAAGTGGTAAGTGCAAGCCGTATTGAAAGAAGAAGTCAGTGGAGTAAGGGAGTGATTTGGGGGGTGCCAGTCGGAGTCACAATGGAGGAAATTCAATATCAAACCTAAAAGGAGGAAGTCTGAAAGGAGCTCGGCGGTTGCAGGTAACTCAAGAGGGAGTGAGGAAAGACAGTGAGTATGTGGTGCTTGATTTTGAGGAGGAAGTGCTCCCAAGGAAAGTGACTCTAGGCTTCTTGAGTTACAGCGTAAGAGAGTACACACCAAAGCCAATGAGGTGTCACAACTGTCAAAGGTTTGGTCATACAGCCAAGACATGTAAAGGTAGAACAAGATGTGCCAGATGAGGAGAATGTCATGAGTATGGGCAATGTAATAAAGAACAACCAAAATGTTGTAACTGCGATGGCAATCACAGTGTGGCTTATGGAGGATGTGAAATAATGAAAAGGGAAGTGGAAATACAGCAGGTAAGAGCTCAGAACAAAATCTCACATGCAGAGGCTGTGAAGATGGTGAGTCAGAGAGGAGGAATTGATGAAAGAAGCAGAGCAGGAAAATAACCCACAAAAGAATCAGATCAGGCAAATGAGGGAAAAGTAATGGTTGATTTAAAGAAGCTAGTCACTTTCATAGCAGGGATAGTAAATGCTACAATGGAGATTAAATCCAAAACAGAGAGAATTCGAATAATCATAAAGGCAGCAGTTCATCATCTAGATATCAGCGGGCTAACATGGGAGGAGGTGAGGAGTGATCTCAGTAGTCAAGCAAGCCAGGAGCAACCATGGGTTGGATAATACTAATAATGGTTCTCCTGCTGCAATGGAATGCTAGACGTTTGTTGGCCAATGGACAGGACTTTAATGTACATAGCACGTTATGGGGAGGAATAAGATGGTGTAAACGGTGGTAACTGAAGAACTACTAGAAGAAAAGAGCATGGTTTGTTTAAATGATGGGAGAGGGACTAGATTAGATTTGCACACAGGGAACACTTCGGTACTAGATTTAACCTTAGTATCTAGAAACTTAGCAGGTATATGTGAGTGCATCAGAAGAAACATCAGTAGGTAGTGATCATTTTCCAGTGTTGTGTAGCGTATTACTACAAAGAAATAAGAAACAAGGGGAAATATTGGGGAAGTGGGTATTTAGTAGTGCAAAACAGGAAATGTTTAAATATCCATGTGAGATTGAAATGGATAAGATAGATTTAAATGAAGATATTGAGGAGATTGATAAAAAGTTTAAAACAACATTTGTGGAAGCTGCTAATCAGTCTATTTCTAAAAGTAAAGGAAGAATGAAGAGAAAGGTGGCTCCCTGGTGGACAGATGAGTGTGGTAAAGTGGTAAAAAAAAAAAGGAATGAAGCTTTTAGGATATTAGGAAGAACTTTTCAGAATTTAATTAAATGTAAGCAAGCACAAGCAAAGGTTAGAAAAACTATACGTAAAGCAAAAAGGCAAAGCCATCAAACCTTTTGTAATAAAATTGGTAGATCAACACCTGTGGGAGATGTTTGGAGCATGATTAGGAGCATGAGAGGAATCAGAAGGGAATGGCAGTATCCAGTGCTGAATGTGGGGGAGGAAGCAGCAGTGTCTGATGAAGAGAAGGCAGAGATAGTAGCGAAGGCACTTACTCAAATCCATAGTTCTAATAACTTGACTGAGGAGGGCAAGAGAGGGAGGGCAATGACAAGATCAGCTTATCCCGGAATTCTTGAGAGAAGGGATGATATTAACAGTACACTGGATGCTCCATTTACTTTAGAAGAAATGAAGAGGGCAATTGTAAGATCTGGATTAATATCTGCTGGGAAGGATGAAATCTGTTATGTTATGTTAAAGCATTTAGGTGTTTTAGCATCTATGAAGCTGCTAGGGTTTTATAATAAAGTATGGGAAGTGGGAAAATTGCCAATGGTTGGAAAGAGGCAGTGATTATTCCTATCAGGAAACCAGGGAAGGACCCATCCAGTCCAATGAACTCAATAGCATTGACATCACATACTGAAAAGATAATGGAAAGAATGATTAGAGAAAGATTAGCATTTTACATGGAAAGCAGAGGAATCCCATCACCTCATCAGAGTGGATTTAGGAGGGGCAGGGGAACCATAGATCCTGTTATATGTCTGGAAACAGAGATTAAGAAAGCACAAGTTAATAAAGGATCTGTAATGGCATTTTTTTTTATGTAGAAAAGGCACATGATATGGTTTGGAAGGAGTCCAATCAATAGTCTGATACTCTTTTCCATTATGATAAATGATGTTTTCTCCCAAGTTCAGGGCGATATTGGACGGTCATTGTTTGCTGATGATGGAGCCTTATGGAAAAGGGGAAGGAATGTTAATCATATTATGGGAAAAATGCAAGAGGCAGTTAATGTGGTTGAAAATTTTTCATATTTGTGGGGTTCCAAGTGTTCAGTAGAAAAAAAAACAAAGCAGTAATGTTCACTAGAAAAAGAGGTGTTGATACACAGATAAAAGAAGAAGATAAATATCAAGGGCTGAAAGAAGAGCTAGAGAAGATGTGGAAAGTGAAGGCAACAGTGGTCCCCGTGGTAACTGGAACACTCGGGGCTGTGGCCCCCAAACTGGTAGAGGACCCGAGCTTGAAGGAGTAATAGACCGCCTGCAGGGGCGAGTGGGGAATTTTTTTTTTTATATAGCCTATATATAGGTTGTTGACTTTCAGTACTTCCCTTTTCCGGCCTTTGTCTCATGACTTCCGCTCCGTGCGGTAGCCAGTTCATTAGATAGAAGATTTTTAATATCGTTAGCTAGATCGACAATGGCTAAATCAAGTGTTTTAAAATGGGAACTCACAAGAAACAATATAAGAAGATCGGACGGTCTCATACTGTCCCATCCGTCGTCAGTGTTGACGTGGGTGGACGATATGAAAAAGTGGCCAGAGGTAACCTACTGAGACATATTTAATTACTTCGTCCTGTCTCAAGGAGTTGATGGAGCGGCTATGAAAACTTATAGTACCGAGGCCTACCAATATTTACATAGTNCAACATCAGGAAGAAGGAACACGAGAAGCTCGAGAAATACCAAGGGCTGAGAGAAGAGCTAGAGAAGATGTGGAAAGTGAAGGCAACAGTGGTCCCCGTGGTAACTGGAACACTCGGGGCTGTGACCCCCAAACTGGGAGAATGGCTCCAGCAGATTCCAGGAACAACATCCGAGATCTCTGTCCAGAAGAGTGCAGTGCTAGGAACAGCTAAGATACTGCGCAGGACCCTCAAGCTCCCAGGCCTCTGGTAGAGGACCCGAACTTGAAGGAGTAACAGACCGCCCGCAGGGGCGAGTGGGGAATTTATATATATGCATATATTCTATTCTATTCAAATAGATTTAATATGAGCTTAAAAAGTTCGTTATAGATGGTTAAAATCAGGTTTTTCAACAGCTAAGCAAAGGGATTGGTTAGAACAGTAAAGTATCATATCATCTGCATAAAGGAGTAGGCTTGTATTTGTGATTGATGAGAGTCAAATCCAATATAGGTAAGATCAATTGTATCAAATGCCTTGGAAAGGTCTGGCTTGGACTAGTCCATATTTAAACCTTTGTTCTAAATCAACGCACGCTTGGATGAATTAGCTTTGCTGTCGTTTCAGTGGTGTGATCTAAATTCTCAAATAGTGTCAGAAGCCGAACCGCTGTGACGCTCAGAGAGCTCAATTCTGAGCGACGCAGAGAAGAAGACATTAATTGTTAATTGTTTTCACCTACAGGATTCCTGGAAAATTAAAATCACCACCTAATTGAAAAAGGAAACTAAATACAGAAATATACAGAGATGTTTTTAACCTGCAGCCAGCAGCTGGTTTAAGTGACGTTGTTGGTCCGTCTGACTTTTTCACATTAGAGATTCAAGTTGTTATCTATTGATTGTGATTCTAACAGGGTGAGACCAAGCTGTGTCGGTTTCGATATGAGGCAGTTAAAGACCTTCTCCAGAAACCTGCGACTGTGCTCGTGTTCCTCGGAGTGGAGAAGAGGAAAAAACCCTCCTCCTCCTCCTCCTCTCAGACAGAGGAGGGTGGCCAGGAGCCTCCTGCTTGGTTTGCCATCGGCACAGACGAAGACACTGCTGAACTTCTTAAACGCTGCAGAGAAAAGACCTGCTCCTTCCCGATGACGCCCAACAGAGACCTGCTGAAATTCAATGAGGAAGAGGCTGGTGAGGATGACACAGTTCCTTTTTCTTTTCCAGACACACCGTTCTCTGGTCTCAACTAAAAACAACAGAGTTTATATGGCTGAATGGTCTTTGTTCCCTCCTCGTCCTCCAGGCGTTGTGGCTCAGGCTCGATCGGTGTTGGCCTGGCACAGCCGCTACGGCTTCTGTCCGACGTGTGGTAGCAGCACCAAGCTGGAGGAGGGAGGATACAAGAGGAGCTGCCTGAACTCCGACTGCCGGAGCCTGAAGGGGGTTCACAACACCTGCTATCCACGAGTCGGTACGAAGCTCCACCCCCACCTCACCTATCTGCTGTAGATAACAGTGCCGAGTGTAGAAGCTGCAGGACGTTAGCTTTGTTCAAAAAACAACATCCCTTGTGAATGTACATATTTAGCTTCAATTGAGACATGCATTTATGATGATGTACATAGCTGGAAAAATGTGGTTTAAAACCCTTTTCGCCATAATGCAGTGAACATGTGGGGGAAAAGTGTGGGAAGCAAAAGTATGGAGTCATAGGAGTGCCATAAAAAAAGAATAAATCTGAAAAAGAATAAGAAAATAAATGTGGAAATATAAAGAGGAATAAATAAAAGAATAAATAAGTAAATACAAAATAATTGGAAATATAAAAAGAAATAAATCAAGAATAAATACATTTGGAAATATAAAGACAAATAACAAAATATAAAAGAATAATTATAGGCATTTTCATTTATTTTCTTTCTATTTCTGTATATATTTATTTATTTTTTTAAAAACTTATTTTTATCCCTTTTAATGTAAATACTTCTCCTCTGTCTTGTGTGTGTTTTCAGACCCAGTGGTCATCATGCTGGTGATCCACCCGGATGGAAACCAGTGTTTACTGGGAAGGAAGAAGATCTTTCCACTCGGCGTGTTCTCCTGTCTGGCTGGATTCATAGAGCCTGGTAACTTAACACACAAGCTTACCTAAACCTTAACCATAAATAAACCCAAACCCGACCCCAACCAAAACCCCTCCAATGTAACCGTTTACCTTGTGAGGACCAGCTTTTTGCCCCTAAATGGGAGGCGAGTCCTCATAATGTGAGTGTGTGCACAGGTTTACGTCCCTATAATGTGATGAATATATAGAACAAAGTCACACACACACACACACACACACACACACACACACAGAGTGACCCCCCCCCCCATGTCCCTGCAGGGGAGACGATGGAGGAGGCGGTGAGGAGGGAGGTGGAGGAGGAGAGCGGCGTGAAGGTTGGACTGGTCCAGTATGTCTCCTGCCAGCCGTGGCCGATGCCCTCCAACCTCATGATTGGCTGCCTTGCTGTCGCCATATCGACCGACATCAAAGTGGATGACAATGAGATCGAGGAAGCTCGGTGGTTCCCACGGCAACAGGTACAAACATCACTAATTCTACTACTTTTAATAATAAAGACATTAATAATGAACTAGCTTCCCGCCTTATTTCATGGCCTTCATTACTGGCTGTCATGGCGATGGTTCAGTTGTAATCAATGATAATTTTATTTTTATAACACTAACATGATATATAACACTGTATATACAACCAGTAATAATAATAATTAATATGCTGTAAATATACTACAACAATATTAGCATAAGTAACATATTGGTCTAATACACAATAAATATTGTATTATTTAAATGCAATATTATAAGTTGTAATGATCACATTAAATTTAAAAAATATATATATTTTCAAAATCTTTTCAAAATGATGAAATAAGAAAGACAAGTCTTACTACTACTACTAATAATAATAATAAAGTGACTGAATAATGAATAAAATGTGTGTTGAAAATTAGTCATAAATAGTTAATTAGAGACAGCTGAGGCTGAAGTAGTTTTGCTTTTCAGCTCTATCTGAAAAAAAATACATTTTACAATTTTATCATACTATGAATTTCATGACATTTTGAAGATATTGTCCAAATGTAACAGTAGACAACATGTTTTCAGACTACGTCCACACTGCTTGTTAAATCTGAAAATGCATGTTTTTCTCTCTGGACTGTCCGTCCACAGTAAGGCGGCGTTTTTAAGACCCGAAAACGGAGCTTTACAGAAACACTGAGTGTAAATGCCGGCTTTCAAACGGAGCTTTTCAAAAAGACATTAGCCTCAACATTTTATCTGTGAACGCTCATTTTAAATGTCAAGATAGCCGAATAGCACTAATAACTGTTGTTATTAATCTGGATTTATGTTTATTTTGTCAGACAACTTTGTGAGCATAAAATAGTGATTTGATCAACAGCTTCTGATCTCCTGGTTAACAGGTGGTGTTTTATGTCTCAAATTTATGTTGCAACCCAGCGTTGAGTATGTCTGTATTAAAGTGCAGAGAACGAAAAAATAAGATTTTGTTTCAGTGTGGACGACCTGAAACACAGTCTCAGTGTTGTTCCTTAAAGACAGAATCTAACTTTTCTTTGTTTCTGTTTAGGTGATTGACTCCTTGCTCAGAGGAGCCCGTCCGGCCTTCACCGTCCCTCCCAGACAAACCATCGCCCACCAGCTGATCAGACACTGGATCGGCATGAACTCTAACCTCTAACCTTTAGCACCTGGACCTCCCAGCCGGCTTAGACAGACCTCCAGACGGTCAGATGGGTCTGAAAAACCAGCAGCTGTCTGAACTGTTGCTGCTTTATTACAACAAACCATCTGTCAGTTGAGAGAATCACCAGATTCTACATGACACGGTGCTTTAATATAGTTTGTATTTATTGGTAAATGAGTCCAAATCATTGAAATGCGCTGCTCGTATGTGGAGCAATACGAGCGAGTTTATTCGCTCCAAACCAGTTGATGGAAACATGCCTAATTAGCGTTTTTATTTATTTTCAAAAGTTAACTTAAAATTTGCTTGACAGTTTGAATGGAAACACGGCTACTGTTCGGTTATAATACCAGACAAATGCAGAAAACCTGTATTTGCATCACACAGCTGTAACAGAAGCAGCCCATTCGTTCCAGGAACAGTTTTTTGTGAGCTAAGTAAAGTAAAGTTTGTCTAGTGTAGCACCCTTCACAGAGCAAGGTCACAAAGAGTAAAATTGTTAAAAATAAGACCATAAAAACATTAAAAAGAAACCAACAATAAAACATAATCAACAACAGACCTTAAAAATACACAAAACTTACAAACACTATACAGCACGAGGCCAGAAAGTGGAGCAACCACAGCTACATTTTCAGATCAATGATGTCAGCGCCACAGACACTTAAACCAACGTCTTAAAGCATCATCTGAAGACATGTCACAACCTTTTAAAATAAAAAACTGTATGTATATGTACAGCGTAGCACCTGCCCATAAATCTGCAGTATCACTGCATGATGCCAAACTCCTGCTTTGTCAGATGGGTTTCTTTGACGAATCAAATGTCAGCCATCTTTATAAACTGATTAAATGTAGTCTAACACAGTATTCACAAGCTAAGAAGATGAATTGATTGATTATAAGAGCAAAGCAAGTTTGATTTCCCCTGATAACTCTGTGCAGTGATGGATGATGTCCTGTACAATCTTACACACTTTCTATAAACTGAAATGAACTGGAAATATTAAATTGCTTAATATAACTAATTCTCATTGTCTGTTGTTGCTGTTACATGTTGCTGTTGTAACTGTATTCATGTTAACGTGCTAAACATTAGCATGGTAACACGCTAACTGTGTGCATGGTTTTCTTTATTTTTGATAGCCAGCAGTTGAAATACTGTATAGAAGAAATGTTAAGAGAGAAAGAAGACCCCGTCACACTCAGTCGAGGCCATGGTGACATTACAATACTAATCATACTATCAAGCTAGCATTCAATTTATAGGTTATAATGCTAACATTAGCACGAAAAAGTGCTAAATGTTACATGGAAAACATCACCAATGTTAACACTGGTGATAGCTGTTAACATGCTAACTGTAGGCTTGTTGGCATCTTATTGTTAGCATTCAGCCTAAGTACAGCTGAGGCTTACAGTGTCTAGCTAAGACTGATAGTGCATCCTGATAAACACAAAGACTTTGTTCAGGTTGCAGGCAGATCAGATCTGTTTCTCAGATCAGATCTTTAAGACTGACTGTCTGCATTGTTGTTTGCAAGTAATCAGATCGGATTTGTGTGTCCAGATGTCACCAACCGACAGTAACTACGTACGCTGGTGACGCGGCTTTCCAATGTGGAAGCCTGAGAAATGGAGATCCATCATCTCGCCCTCCAAACAATCACACTGTCAAGTCAAGGTTCAAGGTTTCTTTATTAGTACCCAAGGGTAAATTTGTTGTGCAGACAGGAGTTTCAGCAATCCAAAGTAAAAGCAAGTCGCGTTGCAGAACCAGAGGAGGAGGCTGGTATACAGCCGCTCTGACGCACTTCTGTCACTCTGGATTTGATGTTGCTGAGTGACGCAAAAGACACTTTGAAATCGGATTTGAGCGGCCGGACTGAGACGCATCAGTAGAAACCTGATTGGAATCGCATTTCAAATGTGGCTTTGATCCAATTTGCCGATTTCATGTGGTTTTTTTGCTGTCCAGACTTTCTAAAATAAATCTGGTTATGCCAAAAAAAAAACAACAAAAAAACAGATTTGGGCTGGCAGTCTGAACAAGGCCTTTTGGCATGAATGCATAAAAAGTAAATGCAAAAAGATGCGAGTGGATGCGAACAGACGTGAATTCACCGGGCCTGCACAGCAAAGATTCATCCGCACAAGCTGAAAATATTGCAACTGTATTAATAATATTCAAGTGGTCTGGAGGACAGTAACAGACTCAAGTTCAGAGTGCTGCTGAGGAAAGTTCAACCAAATTGAACTTGCGATGTCCGCAACACGTGTTCAATGCAGTTCTGGCATTACCGTGAGGCAAAAGTTATTGCAGTGATAATTTGATCACTGTGGAGAAGAAGTTTGTGTATTTTCCTGAAGATAAATTTGATCCTACTTGAGTGAAAAATCACAAGCATGGCAGAAAATATCAGACAACAAGGAAACCAGGCAAGTAAATTAATATTAAGTCTGTAACATGCTAGTAAGCCACTTTAAAGGATTATGTGCTACTCTTCGCTCTGCGCACTACCTCGCACAATTGTTTGTTTTTCCCCGTCTGGTCTGAAACAGGTGTCACAGTCAGTACTCTGCCAGGTCTGTACAATCTGAACATAAGCTGGCAATAACTGCATGTCAATAAACACACACTGCACAAACATCAGTCAAATTCACGCAAATAAAGCTGGACAAAACTGACTTGACTGTACAGCTGAGGCTGTGTGTCTGGAGCCTCTTACTCTTTTACTTTTCCATCTGACCTAGCGTGGAGCGCTGAAGCTGTTGGTTCCGTCTTCATTAGCAGGTTTTGCAGTAAAGCAGCTGTTTGGTATATAATCAGTCTCACAGATCAGATAAGAACAGTCGATCTGTCCACTCACTGTTTGAGCATCTGTTTCCCCCAGAAAGGAAGAGCTTACCACATACTCTGCCTCACAGGTCACCTGATGAACACAGAGACTGTTGGTGTTAGCCATGAATTCACGAAAACCGCATTTTACAGCAGTTTCATTCTGACGTGACAACTTTGAAAAGTCGACCTGTCTGCTCTCTTCCTCTTTCTGGGGAAAGCGGCTGTTCGCTTCACGTGTCTGATGTGGTGGAGCGGCGTCGGCCTCTCGCCCCTCCTCAGACATGAAAGCTCTGTCAGGGTGACAGCAGTCCACTGCATAGTCAGGATGATAGGAGGTCTGGAGAGAAACCAGTTGGTGCTCTGTGGTCACTGGAGCATTGGAGACATACTCTGTGTCCAGATCCAGGGCTGACAGTTGGATGATGAGGTGACTGATGCACAGCAGGGAGGCGTCTTCATGCAGGTCCTCTTCTGAGGAGGGCTGGGAATTCGGACCGACCATGATGAGACTTTTCTCATATGTCACCTGGAAGTTCTGGATGTCCAGGATGTTTCTCTCTGCAGTTTTCTGTTGAAGGGATTAATCAGGAAGGACTAGTTAAAGCTGGGGTAGGCAACATCTGTGCAACCTGTGCAAAACCTTCCGCCTCTCTCTGCCTCGTATCACTCCGCTAAGCCCCTCCCACCAAACCCACAACTTCGACCGGCAGTCGCAGGAGTCAAGTTGCAGGATTTTCCGCCACTGAATCAGGCTTTCACCGTCTGAAGGGACGTGCACGCGCATCTGCATTTGTAGAACAGCCAATAGGAACGTACCGTCTCTCTGAAATGACCTGTGATTGGCCAAAGTCTCCCGTCATGGGATAGATTTTCTGAAGCCTGAAAACAGCCAAGAGGAGGGGCAGCAGTAGAGGTTTGCTTTCAGACCACTTGAAATACAATCTGCTGGACGGTTATTATGGAATTTTTGCCCAATGACGCCAAAAAAATACTGCCTACCTCCCTTTAAAGGATCTGAAGTGCTGCTGATAAAGCAAAGTTTAGATTTCTGGCAGGTCAAACTGAAACTCACTTGAGGGTTTGAATATTTCAATCAAACACAGGAGCAAAACGACAACAACCCGGCTTTAAGAAAACCAAATTCTCACCTGGTGGTTTGGGTCCATCAGCCACTGGCCTGTCGTGCTGCCCTGAGGGCTGCAGATGGGCGGGAAGAAGTACGACTTGTACCTGCGCAGAAATGGTATTATGGAGGAAATTTAATTGAACAGCTGGAGTAAGAAAGTCATGTTTTCAAAGGACACTTTTGGCCCAATGATCTGATTTTTGGGGCTTTTTTTGGGGGAACAAAACATGATGCATGTCTCGATTATCTTTTCAATGACAAACAGCCACAATAAAAAACAGTAAGGTGCATTCGTGTGTGTGTGTTGACTCACACAGTCCTAAACAGGATGGAGATGATGAACACAGTAACAGCCAGCAGCAGCAGAGGTGTCGCTGTAGCCACCGCTAGTACCTTGTCTGACATGGAAAAACATCATGGTTAGTTAACACCTTGTAGCCCTCGTTTATTTAATTTATGTATATTTGATATATTTTATTCAGGTTGTCTTGCCTGATTATACGAGATACAAATAAAAATTTTACTACTTGAATGGACTGAATCATCATTTCGTCAAAGATTTCTGCTGTTCAGAAGTCACCTTTTTGAATTCATGATGAAAGACGTAATATTCCAGTTTTCCAGTTTAAACCCAAGAGCCCCCATAAAACAAACGTGGTTTGTCCTCATTCTTCTTAAATATCCAGTAGTTCAAATGTTTTCCACGCTGGGATTATTATATTATTAAACCTTCTGCTTTTAGATTAGAACCAAGAAAGAAAACTCTTCAGAGCAAACTCACCAAAGTCTGTTCTCACAGGGACGATGTTTCTGGAAACATTATCAGCCATCAGGAGGAGACGATACTCACTGTTGGGTTTCAGGTTGAGGAGTTTGTGCTGCCGTTGGTCCGGCCACAAAGACAGAGCTGGAGAGGAGAGAACATCAGATTGTGAAAACCAACTCGGTCTGATGCTGAAGGCAGTTTTCTGCACAAGTTTCAAAATAACGGGCTAACAGATTAACTTTAAGCAGCGAGAAAATACATGTCTTTATTACTCTTAATCAGCCTAAACATCATCACTACAAAATAAAAAGTGGGATTTCATTTTTTTTTTAAAAACACAAAATATTTTAAAAACTACAACTTTTTATGTTTTTTTAATCCTTTTATTAACTATTAAAGATTGTCAGCCTGCCCTACCATGATAACATAATAAGGCTGGCCAACAACATTGTCTCTGACCCCAACCAGGTCCTGAACACTGAATACAAACTGTTAATTGTCCATGATTTAATAAAGTTAGACTGAGGCATTCTTTTGTACACCAGTCAGTCCTAAAATTAAGAGACTGTCCTCCACAAAATGTACGGTTTTGGTCGTCTGTGCAGCAGCTTATTATGACAAATATTTACATTTGTATGTACGGCGACCTCTAGTGGTCGTAGTTATTATGACCGGAGCAAAGGAGGAAGTCCGGCGAGGTAATATAAAGAGCGACAAAGTCTGCGTAACACAGGACTTTCACCCAGGAGTCGGCGGTTCGTGTCCCGTCTGAAACCAAAAGTCAACTGTGACTCATTTTAACGTGACGTAACTTAAAGCTGGGGGAGGCAAAACCTCCCACCTCTCTCTGCTGCCTCGTATCACTCCGCTAAGCCCGGCAGCCACAGGAGTCGGTTACCCTGCGAAACCTCATCCCTCGTAGGGCTCACATTCCACAGGGTGAGCCTCACCGAGACCGCGGTCCCTCCTGCCACGACTTGTCTTCCCAAAGACCTGTTGTTCTGTACTATACGCCGCTGTAGGCAAAGGAGGTGTTAGAAATTCTTCACAGGTTGCAGGATTTTCAACCACTGAATCAGGCTTTCACCGTCTGAAGGGACGTGCATGCGTATCTGCATTTGTAGCTCAGCCAATAGGAACGCACCGTCTCTCTGAAATGACCTGTGATTGGTCAAAGTCTCCCGTCATGGGATAGATTTTCTGAAGCCTGAAAACAGCCAAGAGGAGGGCAGAAGTAGACGTTTGCTTTCAGACGGTTATTATGGAATTTTTGCTCAATGATGCCAAAAAAATACCGCCTACCCCCCCACCTTTAACTTACTAACCTTTACCTACTAATGTACTTATTTTAACCGAAACCATGATCTTTTCCTAAACCTAACCACTACCTAACTACGGCCACTTCACAACGTTAACCACGTGTTTATTATTGTTACCATGACGGCGAAGGTCCGGACATTTTGGGAGTCACTGGCCCCTACTGGTGGCCGGAGATATGACTGGCGCTAATTTAGGGAACGCTCCTGTGGGTCGTGTTAGGAACAAATGACATATGTGGTCGTGTGGGTTGGAGGAGATCAAATGTTTGTTGAAGGGCCTTGAATATTGTCTTCTGTGATTGTAATGTTTTCTTAAATGCTCGTATTTGTGTGATTTCTGCTTCTTGGAGACTTGATCTGACAATAAAGCATCATCATCATCATGATCATCACTAAATTGATGAGCTGTGACCTAAAAATGAGCTATGAAGATAAAATGTTTCATCATACTGTGACTCAGACTGGAGGATTAAACCCGGCGACTGATGCTGTGACACATTTCAGGAGAAAACTCTGTGGACCTACTTTGTCTCTCCGACTCTTTCCTCAGCACCGCTCTGTATCTGTCCACTCTGATTGGTCCAGACTTATTTTGCCACGCCCACGCAACTGTCACTGTGGATTTGGTCACGCCCACCACCCGCAGCTTGACCGCCTCCACCAGAGCTGAGAACAAAACAACACACACGTCCTGTCAGACGAACAAGGAACTACATGATGTTTATGTGGAATTCTGCAGCAGCTAAAATACTCTGGACCAAATTCATTTGACTCCCCAATAAATATAATCTAAGGTCCCATTTTAATCTCAAGTTCCACAATAATACAGTTTGAAAATGTATTTGAACTAGCTGAGACAAAAAAAGAGCTTTAAATGTGTTTTAAATCTCCAGACTATTTGTTTTTCCTTCAAAAGACATTAATGCTTCCTTGCTTTTCTTTTCTCTTGCTTGTTTCTGGTATGTTCTTCTTCTTTCATTCTTTGGTAACCCTGGTTTTGAAAAGTGCTGAATAAATTGTCTAATTACTTAGAACAACCTTTCTTTTAAGAACTTAATTTTCTTTCGGTCAAATTTACTTTTCACTGCCAAAGAACAAAAAATCCTGTGATTTCTTTCTTTCTACCTACATTACATTGATTTCTCTGTACATGCACGACCCTAAAGCACACGCAGCTTGAGCTGGATTCATTTATTGTTTAGTGCTTCATCATCATCATCATCATCATCATCATCATCATCATCATGTGACCATGTTCACCTCCCTGCTGCAGACTGGCAGGCAGAGACTGAGGAGATCCACACTGCTGGTTGTAGACGGGGAACAGACTGATCAGGTAGGACTTATCAGGGTCAACATCTGTAAGCACACCACACACACCCTTAGTATACACTGTACAGGCTGTGTATATAGGAGTAGAATATACATATATGATATATGTTCTTAATATTTATTCGCCTCAACTAAAGAGAGAATCTGCTGTGAAAAAGGTCTGTGCATTAATTAGCCTCTTTTGTCTTGCAGCAGTTTCAGAGTAAAAGCCCACAGTAGCTGCTCAGGTGACATAATCACATTTCTCAGCTGGAAGGCTTTTTACTGTGAAGCAGCGGCAGAAAAGCGTTTAGTTCTGCTGCAGCTGCTTCATACAGTAACTTAACAAAACTCTTATTAGACTACAGATGAAATCAGACACTTGATGATGCACGATCCAGCATTCAATTTTGAGGTATATAAAGATTTCCCGCAGTTAAACGAGAAGGTGGGCGGTATTCTATTCTTTTTGTTATTGTCAATAAACTATAAACTAAACTATGAGGCTCACAAATATATAGTTTCATGTTTAAAAAAGGCTCAGTCATTTCCTAAAACAGCTGCTCGCTGTAGTTTTTAAACAAACAGGAGGAAATAGAGCATTTGTTGGGGACTATTTTCAGTGGCGGATGAATCCACATTTGGTGCTCTAGTGAGTGTTTGGGGCAGCAGGACGGTGTGTAAATAAACTCCAGTGTGTGTGTTCACGGTGATGAAGGGACAACAGTGTGGCTCAACAATGGAGCTCTGTGGCACAGAGGAGGAAGATTATCACAAAGTCTGCAGATCTTCACACTGAAAACATGCACGACCTGAATGTACGATCTTTTCTGCTACAGTTGGATATTTTTCCAAATGCATAATTCAGAAAGTAAATGAGGAGTTGGATATGCCGACACAGTTGCACCTTGTATGAGGGTGGAGGTGGTGAAGCCGTCCACTGTGGTCCAGCGGCTGGTGGACGGACGGGTCTCAGAGCGCCACTGAACAGCAAAATGACTGACAGGCGGGACAGAGGGCGGGCTCTTCCACTGGACCAGAAGGCCTTTCACAGTCGAGAAAGAGCTGGACACCCACAAGTTTCTGACCGAGGGGAGCGCTGCAGAGACAAAGAACAAAGCTCATCTTCATCACCATAACCAGCATGAACACCAACTTAATGTAAGTAGCTGCCAATTGTCAGATCTCTTTTACCGGAGATGCCTACAGGCACATTAACAGCGCTTTCCTATTCAGCTGGTCCGTCCCAGCTGACAGTGAGTGTGAAGCGGGGTAACACCCTCGACAGGTTGCCGTTCTTTTGTCAACCCTTTCCCAGCTGAGAATGAGCGCTTCCCTCTATGTTGGATCCATAAACTGGGTACTTGTGGATGTGTTTATACATGTAAAATGTTCAAACAGGTTTATTTATGGTGGGCAGGAACTGGTTTCATAATTTTAAAATATCCGTATCAGTTGTTCTGGGAGAGCTTGCGTCAGGTCAGGTTGCCTTCAAACTGTTTTGTTCACAGACATCAAAAAAATCACGATCTCAATATTGAGCTAAATGATTATTCAGATATGAATAATTTGGCCAGAAGTTAACTGCCCCCCCGCACAATTTAAGATTATTTCTTTTAAACAGCTACAAGTCAAAACTCATGAAACAAACATCGTTCAGCTGCTGCATCTCTGCTGATGTTTTTACAAGGAAACAACTACTGTGAGAAATTCTGCAGCAACTTTTATCTGAACATCATGTCACTGCTGCTGTTTCCTTCTCTAATAGGAAGCGCACACACACACACACACACACACACACACACAGGATATTGCATAAGTGAGAGAACTCAAACTCTTAATCTGATAGTTAAAAGTAGAAAGCTGATCGGCGATTTAATAGATAAGAGATAATATTGGTGTTTATTTTTCTCTGGTGTTGCGGACCATTAAATTACCGTTGTAACGACTCAGAGAAGCAGCAGGTTTGGACCCAAAAGCAAAACACAAGGAGTAAGACAGAAGTTCAAGTTTACTGTGGTCAAAAAGACACGGGGTGGGGGTCAGGTAGAGAATCATCTACCCCAGGGGCAGAATCAGGCATGCAAATACAAAGGCTGGAAAGCTAGGCAGCTGCAAACTAGACAAACTGGCAAAGACAGAGCGGGAGTGGAGCGGTGTATATACTGCCAGGCTGAGTGGGGGAATGGGAAGCAGGTGAGTGAGTTACTGCAGGCCAGGAGGGAGAGGCTGGATCTGGATTGACATGAGAGCTAGTAGATGGCAGAGCAGACGACTGAATGAATACTAAGATCTGGATGAAGTTGTGACAGTTGTGTTGTTTGTTTTAATTTTAGTTTAGTCATCCAGCAGCAGGTAAAGCGAGAAGACATATTGCACGACTTGCTACTGCTCGGAAATCCTCTGCTTCTTGGAACACCTCAACGCATCACCGGGACGTTGCTGTGGAAATTATTAACTATTTACACGTAACAATTAGCAGCGTGCCACTCACTCTTCTGTCTTTGTGTGTCAATGCTGAGATGTGCAGCAGGTCCGTAGCCAGCCGTGTTGAAGGCTGTAACTGTGACGCTGCAGTTCCCCTCCTCCACCACCAGGAGTGCCGTCACCTCCGTGACGTTTTGAACCAAACTGTTCTGCAGCCGCTGCTTCTTCGCTGGTTCGTACCTCACCTGGTATCCAAGGATACGACCTCCAGCATCACGGAGGTCAAGATCCTGCAGAGGGACGTTTGCGGAATAAATTTTAAATCATATTTGTTTTGAGTCATTTGTTTGAAATTTTTAGACTGGCACCTGATTTTGATTTAGTTTGAGTCAAATTTTTGTTATTTAATTTTTGACAGTTTGAGTCTAGTGTTAGTCAATAAAAACTAAAGACATTTTGGTCTAGTTTGCATTAGTGAAATTTTAGTCTCATTTTTGTTGTGCATTTTTAATTAGTCCATAAATGTGTTGCTTTTTTCCTTCCAGTAGCCGGTGACGTTAGCTGACATACCTGACAGAGACATGACATCTCTGAAATGGGAGATGCTGCTTATTAGTGCGACATTATGCTAGGTCAAAGAGCTAATTCTGATACTGTTGTCATTTTCTGGACTGCTTTACGGTACAAAACAGAAACAGGGCACTGTTATTTCAGAGCAGACACAGCTAAAGCTTTAAGAGATTAATGTCTGTTTCTTGGGTAATATTATGACACATTTCAACCAAAGGACCATTTCAATATTTTATTTTCTTTGACACTTTGGCTGTTGCAAAGATCAAGCTCGTCCCAGAGGCTCCCTGAAGACAACGGACGGAAAGTCAAGAGATTACTTTTATATGCTGAACAGGGAGGCAATTTTATAGACGACTATTCCAGGTATTTCCAATGTACCTTCCACATGAGATGAAGGCGAACAGATCCACCAGAGTCGGTTTCCTCCACTCTGTAACACACCTCTGGAGGCCTGGAGGGCACTGGCAAAGAAAAAGCACAAAATTAAAACTGACACCGTCTCTCTTATCGGGCCGCAGCTCTTTAAAAAACCTGATTTAATGTTAATGGTTTATTCTATTGTAGTGTCAGGCATGGCGGGAAATTAATAATTATTATTTAAATAATTTCTTCTCAGTTTCATTATGTGAACTCAGTCCCCAGCCTATAATTTTATCTCTGTTTTGAATGTAAATTGTAACCCGTGTCCAGCGTCCTCGCGCTGACGTCAGAGCTCCAGTCGCTCCAGATCCTGGACTCCTCTCTGCAGGCCACAGCAGCTCTGTAGACGGTAAAGGGCAGGAGGTCTCTGATTGTGTAGGTCAGTGGCTGAGTTTGATATGCAGGGACATAATCTGGAGCCTGGAAACAAAAAGCAGACAGAGTACGAGAGGAGACTATAAGTGGTATTTGGTGGGAGCTAAAGCTGCGTTTCAACCTCAGGAACTTTCCCCAGGGACCAGGAACCTTTTCACCGCAGGGACCAGGGTCTAAATTAAGTTCCGGGGACATTATTTTAACCCCCCCCAAAACTCCCTACTCTGGGAAGTACAGGAACTTTGGGGGCGGGGCTTGCAGCGCTGAACATTTCTGATTGGCCGAGTGCTCGCAGCATTTTATTTCAGCCACCATTTAAAAAAATCTGCAGCAGCAAACCAGTTAGTTTTTTGCTCATTGTGCTTCCACACGATGGAGTTACAGAAGGAAGCATCCGACAGACGGACCGACGACCAAGTCCAGACCTTACTGAGCTCCTCCATGCTTACTGTTGTTGCAGCGTCACACAGATAGTGACGCCTGTCAGTCGCTTTATATGGCATCGTCGTTGTTGTATAGTTGGCTGCAAAAATGACATGTAAAAACAGCCGTTGCTTTTTCACACGTCAGCGGACTAATCTGCCTAATCTTGGCGGGTCTTTAGATCGCAGTGGAAACACAGACAACGGGCTGAAGGAACCTTTTAGTTCCTTGAAAAGTCTTAACGTTCCAGGTACTTTGGGTGGAAACGCGGCTCAGTTTTACTAAGAACATTTTGAGCACATCACGCATGTTGAAGAAAAACATTTCAGAGTTATCAGCTGTGACCTATTTTTCTCACTCTGTAATTTAACGTTGTTTACATGAAGTTCAATTCAATTCAATTCGGTTTTATTTATATAGCGCCATATCATAACAACGTTATCTCAGGGCACTTTGTCATAAAGAGCAGGTCTAGACCGACTCCTTCTGTGTTTAGCCCCAGTTGAGAACTTTGCCTTGTGAAGTGACTGTTAAGCTCGCCTCTCGCCCTCCAAACAGAGACTCCTCATCACTGCATTTGACTCCTAATAACTCAGCTCTAGAAAAAAAGGGAGCGTATTTATGCTCCCAAGGTCCTATGTTCCCCAGCTCAATATCCCCTTAATATGACACATTAAAGAGACCTTTTAAAGGGTTTCATGTTCAATATATTCCCTGGATCAATATGTTGAAATCTCCCACCTACAGCTTATGTATGATGTTATACTCCTTGAAAGCCACGCCCGGGCAAGACAGTTTTCTTGACTTTACCCATTGATATCTCCAGTGTGGCTGAACGGATTTTTACGATTTTAACTGCATTTAAAAATGTCCATCTTGCTTATTTCTTTTGCATTAGAACTGCGAAGATAGCCCTTACCAATCTCTTACAATGTTAGTTTATATCTAGAGACACATATGCTCATAAGACCCTGGGAACGTAGGGGTGATCCCGAAAAAGATGGCTCCAAAGTCCAAACCAAGGGCAGCACTGAAACAAAGAAAGGCTGCGGAGGAGTACTGGGACAAAACCTGTAAACAGGTACTTCAGGTAAACTAAGTTTCTAAAAAAAGCTCAGCTAAAACATGCATTTTTCAATATGTTAATGTGTGTGTTACTCTGGTAATCGCATTGTGGGGACTCAAAATCGTTCACACATTGCGGGAACTCATTGCATCTGGGGACAAGCTGATCCCCATAATATGTTATGTTAAGGTTAAAGGCCTTGTACACAGAGCGTGAGGCGATTAATGAAAGTCAGAACAATGTTCTCAAGTAAGAAAAGAGTGTTTGTAAGACGCTAACCTGGGTCCACGTGTGAGTGCTGTTGACTCTGTAGCGAAGCCGACAGCTGCCAATGCCGCTGCTTCTCCAAGACACATCAACAGAGTTCTCAGTGGAGCCAAGTACAGCTAATAAAGGCTGGGAAGGTTTGACTGAGGACAGGAGACGAGGAGAGGAGAATTTAAAACTTGATCATAACTGCATGTTTGTTCTAGCAGTCAGTCGGTGGATCAGTCTGTCAGTTATCTCATATGTTCTGGAAAATTCATATGAATGAACACCAGAGGAAGACAGCAGTTAGCTGGTACTATCTGATCCACGATCAAAGGTCCACTAACCTACATCATTGAGAAACACAGTATGAGGTTGGGACCAGGTCTCCCTCCCCATCATGTAGTTTTTTATCCTGGCTGTTATGCTGAGGACGGCTGCCGGGTTGAAGATTCCCTGACAGTAGACTTCACTCCTGCTGAAGAAGAAAAAGAAAGACAAGGAGGGAAATCAAAACAGAGATTAAAATATGAAATGATCAGCTGTTGGTTAAAGCTGGAGCGCAGTATATGTTGCCGTCTCCCTTTGCTCAGTGTTTACCTGCTGAAGATGAGAGAGGCATCGGACTCAGTGCAGCTGTTTGACTCCTGACTCCACTCACATGTCACGGATCTGTGTGACATCTGGTAGTAACAGGACATGTTCAGGGTCTCTGCAGGAAAACAGAACAGGAAGATCCAGTTTTAACAACACGCCCCACTCATGACCCCACATTTAATTAAAACAGGACAGATGGTGTCGCAGTTATGGCCTTTAAAACGTCATATTTTCTTTTATTGCTTCACTTAAACTCTTTTTAAAAACATTTGAAAGCCAGAGCTGTACCATAATGTTTATTTGTATAGGGAAACGTATGTAGCATAAACCAACACCACACACAACAGCATTTATAGCCTAAGCTAACTTGCAATGCCCGTCCCCAGATGGGCCTTTAAAATACATAAAACTCAACAACACATACACAAGAGACATTAAAAACACAAACTCAACAACAAAATACAGACAGTGCAGGACACAAACTAATACAATAACACACCATAAAACAAGAAGCACCAGATCATTCTGATCCCTCTTTAAAGAAATAGCACTCTTAAGATTTATGATTGTCGGGATACATGAATGAAAATGTGACCGTGTGCTCTTTCAGTCGACAAGTTAGCGATTAGCCTGCTAATGAGCTTGCTAACGTGATAGCTAGCTTCTGGCATTGTAGTCCTATAATTACATCGACTCGTGATGCGCAAAGAAACGTCACTGTGAAGAAAGAGGCCCTGAGGAGTTAAATATTAAGATTTTTAAATAAAAACACAGTTCAAAAGTGACTCATTTAGTCAAAAAGTGACAGAAATATGGCCGAATTCCACTTCATATTATCCAGAACAACCGATTTCAGAATTATTAAACCAGTTCCTACCCAGCATAAGCATGTTGACGTTTTACATGTATATACACATCCACAAACCTGATTTTATCTTTTTAACATATATTAGCCAGTAAATGTTAATTCTCAGGGACTTTAGAGGCACTATTGAATGCTTTAACAAAGTGAGTGAGTGTGCCGATTAGTCAATACTTATTTTGAAGACTAGGTTCGACCTTGGTAGGAGGAACCAGTGAAAAACAACATAAAACCAAGATAAGACCAAGAGCGATAAGAAGAACCAAAAATCTGACTGCTGTGTGTGTGTGTGTGTTTGAGTAAGTGGTTAAGCTTAGGGTTCAGGTTAGGGTGAAGGTAAGTCTCCAGGGAAAAAATGTCCTCAAGTCTGGAGTCTTATGTCCTCAAAAGTGACCTAAGTCAACGTGTGTGTGTGTACGTGTGTGTACTCACTGAGTATAGACGAAGGTGGTCGAGGGCCACAGTCTCTGAGGTCAGTGACACACACTCGCTTGTCCTCCTCACACAGCTTCAGATCAGAGTCCCTCACCGTCACCTCTGACACACAAACACACAGAAAACACAAAACCTGATGATTCTGCTTTCATTTAATGTGCGTCTGCAAGCTGTATTTGTCTTGAGATTGCTAAATAAATCCTCTAAAAGTCCTTTTGTCTTTGGGAATCTAAATCTTTATTTTAAGGATACCAGGATAAGACCTAATTTAGTCACTGCCTGTCTGCAATTTCTTTCTGAATTACATCTTACTGTTTTTGTGGTTCTTAACCTGGGGGTCAGGATTAAGACCTTTTGATGTATTTTATTTATTTTAGTTTTACTCCTTCAAGCCTCTAATATTTAATCCAAATGTTACAATCTTAGAAGGGAAAATCACTTGGTTGACACCCGCTCCATTAAACCCATAAGGGGCTGGAAACCAAAAGATTACGTAATAGGAGTCCTGGACTTCAGTTATTCGCCACTCGTGAGAGTTTAGTATTCGGCCACGGCAGAGAGCTGGCAGTGCACATAAAAGTGTGAATGGATCAGTAAAAGGTCATAAATTGGTGGAATCGGGGGAGTAAAAACATCAAACCTCTGCTGCTAAATTCAAGAACAATTTGCAAAGAATTAAAATGAAAAACAACCTGACGGGCAAAACCAAAACTACAGGTAAGACCTCGCCCACAACAAACTATCTGAAGTTAAACTTGCCCTGTTTGGAAGCTGAATTTAAGCCCTGTAGTAACTCTAATCTTCCAGGAAAGCAGTGCAGTTTTTTATCTAGATCTAGAATACAAATGTCATTTAAATTCTAGACTAAAAACCACTTTAGTCTGGACCTAAGATTAATCCCAGTCTGTAAAACCACCCATAGGGTTTCACATTTAAATAACAGCAACATGCAATATATGGCTGTTATGAGGAAACTCACCGTGAGAAAACACACACAGGAGGCTCATCGCTGCCCAGGTAGCAAAGTGCATTTTAGGAGACCAGATGTCCACCATAACTTGTTAAAATTAAAACATCAGTTCATTTTAAACATCTGAAAACCTCCACCCACTTCCTACACCCACTATCTTCCATCGAAATTGGGCTAACCAGAGACAGTTCAGCCTACAGAGAATGTGTTATATTCATCTCTGACGTGCTGATGATGAGGAAGCCGGCAGATAAACTGAGGACAGGAAATTGCTCCATGGCTGAGAGTGACACCCATCGACACATCAAAAGTGTGTTGAAACTGGATTTGTCCACAGGGGTCTGTGAATATGAACCTGCATGGCACTGGAATGACCAGATTATTAAAAAACAATGTAGGACTTTAACATTAGGAAGTCAACGCATACAGCAGTACGGCTCTGGGACCACAAAGTGAGAGTGTTGCTCCAACTTAAAATTAAATTTGGTACAAAACTAGAGCCCGACTGATACTGATGTCTGTATTAGAGAGTTTGAAACGATCCGATTTTCCTTCCTTTTACATGAACATGTAACAAAAACTAAACATTTTTAAGAAGGATGCCCTAAATGTAACTATTACCAGGATATGTACTATTTTACTTGTACAAATAAACTTAAATATATAGTTTGCCTTTATTCATCAGGGATTCAAGGCTGGAATCAAACCCGCGTCGCTGCCGTAAAGACTCAGCGCTCTACCAGGTGAGCGGAAAAGAACAAATTATAAATGAAAAGGTGAGAAAGGTGCTATATAAATAAAGTTTTTTATCATTATTATTTGTTTTGTCATCTGTGCTCTCTGCTGCAGACGCGGCTTCTAAGTGACAAGTAAGTTTTCCGTCTCTGTGCTGCAGTGAGGTCTGCTGATATATCGGCTCAGCTGTTAGTTAATGGGTTCTTAATGTGTTCTTCATTCATAAACAATATTCTCTTGAATGAGGCGTTCAACCAGCCACTTGCTGTCTCTCTCACACACACACACACACACACACACACACACACACACACACACACACACACACAGAGTGAAGAAACACTAGACAGGAAATGAGCAAAAACCCAACTGTTCCTCATTTGTTTATTTAACTTTCTTTCTTAAAAAAAAACCCCAAAACATTTTCAGCTCGCCTTCGCTCATTTTGTTTTTCTTATAGAAAATGGAAACAAAAAAAATTGCCTTGTACAAACATGTAAAAATGACTAACAGCAAAACAAAGAAAGAAAGAAAGAAATGCTGTACAGATTAGTAAAGAAAGAGGATCGATTCTTCCTCTGGACTCGTCCGTCTGCCTCAGTGCTGCTCTCCACACTGTGCAGTCAAATACAGCAGTAAACAAGCTTTCTAAGCTCACACTTACACACACACTGAGTTGGCAGAGGAGTGCGTCGCTGCTGCTGTAGACAAAAAGGCTAAACACAAGTACTGTTTTCTTGCAGTGAAAGTCATTGAGGTGTTGGGTTTCACGACCTTCGGGCCCTTTGAAACCTTGTTAAAATGTCAAGTTAATGGATGTCAGACAAAAAAAAACAAAAAAACTGTCACATGATTTCAGTCCTGAAAAACTGATGTCTTTGCAGTGGTTTTTGCCCGGCAACAGAGATAAACATAAACAGAGATGCAGCAAGGAGAATCTGCTTATTTACAGAAGAGAAAACAAGTGAAACAGACCAAATAGAATATAACATTTCTCCACCGGCCCTCTCTGAGTCACATAACCACGTGTGTTGAAAAGCTGCTGTGAGCAGAGAGAGCTTTTGTCTTGGACTACCTCAGAGGCCTGTTTGATACACGTGATGCATCTTTAAGTATGAGATACTGGAGCCCAGGAAGGCTGCTACTGATATTTACAATAACTGTGTTCGGGTGCGACACTGTCACAAAAAACCCTGCAGATCAGATGATTCATTGTTCAGGTTTTGTTGTGTATTTAGAAGAAAATAGTTGTTCTCCTGCCTCTCGGAGTGTCTTCTTGCTGAACACCAGACAGGCAGGAGGAGACCACAACAGGATATACAGTAAATATGATATAATCTGAGATAAACTGAGTTTGGTTCTGAGTTCATTCATCCAACACAAAACAAATGTGACTTTTCAGGCAGACTCATTATGTTAAATCATTGGTTGACAAAACAGCTTCAAAAAATGTGATTATCTTGATTTTTAGAGGCGCTGATGAAGTTCAGGTAAAATGGATTCACTGTGTAAATGACTTGGTAACATGAGTTGTTTAAAAATGGCGTCTGGTATGGACAGCTTGTACTGATGTCTAAAATAGCTGCAGGCACACTGCTGCACATCTACAAGAGATTCCTGCGATGCCACAAGCTGATAATCAGACTGAACTGCTATTTCAGTCTGTTGTTGTGTTTGTTAGCTGATTTCTGTTTTGTCCTTTTTAGTTTAAACTGAGTCACAATACAAGTTTGGCGGCTGCTGTGCTTCCTGTTCCTGCTTTAAGTGCTCTGTACGGAGGCCCCGAGAGGCAAGTTGTTTTCTCTCCTGTGTTCATGACTGAAGAACAGGTGAAAGAAAGTTTTTGCCAGGATCATTTTTTTACCTCTCAGGGCTTCCGTAGCTCGCCGACGTACGTGTGAATGCTTTTGCAGGTTACCATCAGCTGCAAGGTGACACTTCAGTATCTGAGCTCCCTTCTGACTCCATTTCCCAGAGGTCCATCCTGTATTTCGGTATATAAATTTAATTTCCAGTGAAGATCGAAATTGAATCGCATTTTTCTCTCTGACCTCACAGTAACTTCACATTTTGGTATTAGCACTGCCACTTTACAAAGACAGCCAATACACCTGTTGGCAGATTCAGCCTTTAAAAACCCGCTTGAACCTGTCTGGACGCCCTTCTCTTCCCTCACATTGCAGATACAGGTGCGAGGTTATTTCGACACTTGAAAGGCATCACTTTGGTACAAGCATATTGCTCCTTTACATCCATTCTGATTCAGATTTTTCTTTTACGAGCGTCTCACCTCCACCATTCCTCTCTGAGGAGGGAAACGGACTCGAGACGATCCAACAGGACACACAGCTGCTGATGCTGCAGGAATCAAACCTGCGACCTTTCTCTCACCGTCTCTCTTTAGTTCATCTTTTTAAGTCCATGATTAGGAGTGCAGGAGAGAGGTGCATAGGTCAGGAAAAAAACAACACACACTTAGCAGGAAAAAAGACAAACGACGACTGTTCAAACTGAGACCGTGATTAGAAAAAAACCAAAAACTGAGCGCCCACTTGTCTCCAGTGAGCGACAGCACTGAAAGTCCCGGTGCTTGAGAAGCGGACTGGCTGCTATTCAAGGTATTAAAGGCTGTTTCTCAGCCAGAACAGCATTTCAAGCTTCCCAAGTCAGAGTTTACGAACCAAACTGGTTTCATGATGAGTCCAAGTGTGTGTGTGTGTGTGTGTGTGTGTGTGTGTGTGTGTGTGTGTGTGTGTGTGTGTGTGTGTAGCAGTGTGTGTTATTTGGTGCGCAGCAGCTCCAGCTGGTCCTGGTATTCGGTGAACAGTCTCTGGAACCGCAGGTTTTCACCGATGACGGGTAAAACCTCCCGCAGCAACTCCCGCTTACGTAGACCCTGAACCCACAGACAACCACGAAGACAAAGAGTTAGCAACAAATATGCACCCACTAAGTGCTAGCGAGGGCTAACTCACTAGCTATTAGCTTTGTTTGCACAGGTCACAGTATGATGGACCAGTGAAAATAATGGCCTAATACGAGTCAGAATTTCTACCCAATTATTTGATTAATTGATCAACAACAAATTAATTAACATCAATTTTGCTAATCAGTGAATCGTTTAATACGCAAAACTGCCAAATATCTGCTGCTTTCAGGCTCTCCGATGTGAGGATTTTCTGCTTTTTCTCTGATGTGTTTCAACATAAATTGAATATCTTTGGGTTTGGATAAAACTAGCACGACAAAGAAGATGTCACCTCTGGGTTTTGGGAATCCTGATGGTCTTTTCCACTATTTTCTGACATTTTACAGACAAACAGAGTCTGGTGCAGGCCTATTTTAAAGGATCTGTATCGGCTAGAATAAAGAGATACCTCATATGTCATATCAATAATTTAAGATTAGAAACTGTGTGTGTCAGATTTAGTAGCTACAGCTGTTATTGTGTCAGATAGATATTTAATCAACATTAAGGTAAATATGAGCATCAGATCGGACTCACATCAGCAGATATTAAAGACTCGTATCAGGACAGCCCTATGTCAGTACATGAGGTTAGAGAGAAGTACAGGTGCTTTGATTAACATACATATATCATTCAGTTGTCAGATGACTGCATGAGCTTTTAACAGAATATAACCATTATAACAGATTTTAACAGGAGCAAGAAGGAGAATGTTTGAACGTTTTTATGTGTGGAAGACAAACTTCCTAGCCTGTCATCGCCAGGTCTGGAACCTCTCTGTTCATTTTCAATTTCCAAGGGGCATTATCAACGGGCGCAGACCAAAATGCCTCTGGACGCAGTTGGACAGACCTACAACCACTCAGAGCAACGGAACGTGTGACGCAGCGCCGAGCGAATCCTGCCGGAAGTACGGAAAACACATCTTTAAGTGCAATTTAAGTTCAGTGCAGAAAATATACCGTCCAGCTCGTTTAATACTGATGCAACAGTGGATTCAGAATCAGCGGCAGCCATCTTGGTTGTTTACGAAAATGCCTCAACGGCACTCCTCTGTACAGTCGTCGTACCAAACCCGCCCCATGTTAGATAAATTAGATAAATGGTCTGTCAAATCTGCGAGCGAATGTTTTATTTGCTCTGGCAGATGCGTCTGGTTCTCAGGCTGCAAACTGCCTGAAAACAATCAGAACATTTGTAAAAGCAAATGAAACGAATCCAAGCAGCAGAGTGTTGTTGTCGTACCAGAGTGGTGGGCTCCCAGGCTGTAGCCGCCGATTTGTGTACGGGACCCAGCAGCTCCTTACAGAGGTCTCTGAGACGATATTCTGAGCCTGGAGGGAACGAACACACACACACACGCCGTTAGCGTTTCTTTTTCCTGTCAGCCTGCAGAAAGTGTGACATCATTAGACGGCGACAGCTTGGTACCTTCGTTGACGAGGAAACGGGCGTAGATGAGCAGCCAGTAGCGATACTCCTGCGCCGACTGCAGCGTCAGAGCAGACGCCAGCTGATTCTCCAGGAAGGCCAACGTCATGCTCTGCTGCAGGTGGTGCGGGGTGGAGGAGAGGCGGGACGCCAGCCGACCAGCACTGCAGGGACCACAGAGACTTTTTATTTACTTCTTTATTGCATTTTATCTGGAGGTAAGAAGGGGAGATTAAATATCACTGTCGTACTTGAGGTTGCGTCCCTGCATGACAGCCAGCGGCCCCGAGGATGCAGGTGCATCATGGGTAGGCAGGCAGCTCCTGAAGTCAGCACATTGGACAAGAGAGTCTCCTTTATCTGCTATCAGAGTCCTGAGAGAGAATAATTCGTGAGGTTTATATTGGAAATCATTCAGCCAGTGTCCCTACTCCATAAGAATCTGTTTATTGTTATTAGCAGCTGTCTCCACTCTTTAGTTCCTCACCATGTCTCCAGTGAGGAGCTGAAGCAGTAGGACTTCCCGTTGGACAGTCCGATGACTGGAACTCCCTGCTGAGTCAGCAGAGACTGAGACACTGTGGTGTCGGCACCTACAAACACAAACATGTTGGACTGGATTCTGCAGACTTGCTGTTATAAACGCTCAATAGAATGTGGTCTGTGAGGATAAAATCAAAACTCTTATGGATTATCTTCATGAAGGAGCCTGAGAAGAACATTCCAATAAATGATGTGTTAAATGTACTTTTAAAAAGGAATAGTTCAAATACAATAAAAATATTTGCTTTCTTTCCACGAGTTAGATGGATATCAATCTCACACCTGTGTGTTTAGTACTGTGTGCTTGAGTCAGGATGTGGTTAGCCTAGCTTAGCATAGAGTGGAATCAGGGGGAAACAGCTAGCCTGGTTACACGTACTCACAGCTCTAATCAACATGGTGAATATCGTTTATTCAACTCAAACTGAGCAAAAATGAAAAGCATGACAGCTTATTATTTCAGGAGAAGTTCTGTGCTGGAACTATTTTTTTAAACTGACTCCAGCTTCATACTTATCACACAGACATGAGGATTGATATCATCTTCTCAGCTTCCTCTTCGAACTATTCCCGTATCATCACACGCTGCAGTGTCTCACCGGATAAAATGGTCAGCAGAGACTCGTTCTTCACCAGAGCCTTCTGCTTCTTAACGTCCCTGCACACAGACAGACAACAAATCAACAAAGTGTTTTCAACATGAATACCTGTGATTGAAACTGCCTTTCGATATATAAAGATCTCTGTAATTTAAGTATTACCACAATTCTTAAAAAATATGTATATGAATCAGTCTACCTGGGTGGGAAAGCTTAAGAACAACACTAGAAACATCCCATAATAAACACAGATCAAGTCTAGAAAAATCCCCCGCGTGACATTTCTAACAAACTTTATGAGCACTGACCAGACGAACAGCGTCGCTCCAGCAGTCAGAACCATGACGAAGTGGGCGGAGCAGTGCAGAGCCGACACGGGCGTGGCCAGCTGAATGGCTGGAAGAAGCCGCCGCCCACAGGAAGAGAACACCGACAACATCCTGTCCTGACAGGCGGCGGCGAGGACGTCACTGAGGCAGAGGGAGAGCAGGAAAAACTCACTTACTGTTGTTGATTCACTCATTGTTTTCTAAATAATTTGAATTATGAATTTATTATATGAAACATTTTTCCACAACAGTGCAAGTGAATCAATTCAAGCATAAAGACGAGCTACATGTGAATGCAAACATGTCAGCAGCGCCTCCTACCTGCTCCCTGCAGCAGTGACCACTGAGCTGGGCAGCAGTGTGTTCCAGTCTCGTCCGTCTCTCGAGCACCGCAGCTGGCTGAGCTTCGAACCCGCGACCACCGACACCTCGTTCTCCACCTCCAGGAACATTGACGGCTCCATGCTCACCTACACACACACACACACACACACACAGAGTGTGAGTAACGCTTACTAACCTCCAGCAGCAAACTGTATATGCAGGGTTTGTACATATATTTAAGTGTTAAATTCAAGCATTCTTTTCAAGCACTTTCAAGGTACCTAAACCAAAAATGTCCAGACTCTTGAAGCCATTATCATCACATACTAACTAAACTGTTACTATAAATTCCAGGAGACAGCAAACAAATATGACGATAGGATCGTTTCATTTAAAATATTAACAGATTTTTGGTTTCCATGAGTGACTGTGTCGATGACGAAACACCAGATTATGTTAAGAAATCAAGCATTTTTCAAGGAGTATATTCAAATTCAAGCATATTCCTAACCTTGAAAACATAACGGTTAAAATTAAGCATTTTCCAAACTTTCAAGACTTTGTACGAACCCTGTATATGAAGGTGGTTCTGTTCTAAAAGTAAAATAAATTCTTCCTGGCAGAAAAAACATGTTGAACCCACAACAAAGGATTCAGAGTAAACACACGCACACACACGCACACACAGGGTGTTTACCTGCAGACTGAAGGCCTTCTTTAGACTTGGGGTTGGTAGTTTGAGAGCAGCTGGAGGAGCTGGAGGAGCTGCCACCCTGCTCGGCTCCCGCTCTGCTGGAGGAGTTATCTAACAGGAAGAGGAAGCACGAAACACTCATTTATCTCTCTGCTGCTCCAGACTTCTATTCCAAGGACATCTGCACAAAAGGACCTTTGTAATACTGCATGCTATTTAAAGCATCCATGTTTTTATAAAAGGAATAAATGGCCGCTGAGACCTCCATCTATCTATGCATCGTTTCCCTCCATCTCACTACCTGAGCGAAGGGCTGGGTGATGGGAGCGGCCATCTTGTCTTTCCTGGGCCGTCCCTTCTTCCTCTTCTCCACCACCTCTCCTCCGTCCATCAGCAGCTCAGGTTTCCTCTTGCTGAACGACAGGTTTTTGTTGATGGTGGCCATCTTGTCCTCGCTGTCGCTGCTGGTATCGTCTTTGGTTTTCACGTCCTTCAGGGCGGAGAGGCCGTCTTTCGGCCTGCTGGACCAACAGAAAAGCCAAAATTTGTTTTTAGGGACGGTCTGTTCTCCTTTTGAGCTTCGGTCCACCTCACATTCGTACCGTTTTTTCTTTCTTTCTTACTACGTCACTTATACTAAGTCACTGACCTGTCTAGAGGCGTGATCCCAGCGGTGGAGGAGAGGACGACGGTGACACCCGGTGTGGCCTTTGACCTCTCTGTGAACCTGGAGTCCAAAGCTTTCATTGGCTCGATCTTGGAGGCAGAAGTGAGCAGCACACACGGCTTCACTCTGGAACAGAAAGAGACAACAAGAAAGAGAAGAGAGGGAGGGAATGAGACGATCCTGGGAGATATAAAAGAAGGGTAAAAGAAAAGAAGGAAGAGGAGGACAGAGGGATGATGGTGAGTTAGGAAGTTAAAAAAGTTTGCTCTCAGCTTGTACCCATCCTTGTTGTCCTCCAGGCCCTTGCCGGCGCTGCTGGGTGGAGGTGAGGTGAGCATTGGGTCGTGGCTGGGCCTAAGCCCCAGAGAAGAGGCCTGTCCTGGGCTGGAGTCGGAGCTGAGCTGGGAGGTGAGCTGGTTGGACATGGAGGAGCCCGAGGGCAGGATGGGAGCGCTGTTGAACAGAGCTGGCGAGAAATCCCTGCAGAGAAAGAGGGACAGAGGAGAGGAGATCCACCACTGTTTACATGACTATCACTACCAGTGCTACTGTTAATACTGCAGCTACTACTGCTAGGAACATGAGCTGGGGGTCACTTTTGACTCAAATAGAGGTCTTCACGAGTCCTCTCAGTTTCTAGTAACTAGTAGAGACCCGTTCTGCAACCTGAGCCAGGCCGGGTACAAATAACATTCAGTCTAATCAGATCTGGCAGGATCCAGTCTTCGGTCTCTGATCACATGGTGCGTCATCATCATCGTCAACAGGAGAAACTAACCATTTACTATTTTTAAAATCTTGCATGTGTCTAATATTTGTTGAGAATGTTCTGATTCAGCTTTTTATTGTCTTGTTTTATCAAATGCACTTTGTTTTTAGAGGAAATAAAGAATATTCCAGCTACTATCTTTGGAATCTCAACATAGTCTGCGAGGTTTTTGTGCCATCAGTCATCTTTTAAATGAAGGTATCAGTTCTGTCCACCAGTGAAGATCACACAGTGTGTGTTTCATGTTTTCCTACCCCGTGTCCAGCTGAGCGATACAGAGCGGTGTGATCCGCCTTCTGCCGTCTGCGGTTCTCGTCTCCACCTGCTTCTTCAGAAGGTTCTGCAAGACGACAAAATCAAACATCCAAACAATTGAAGCACCAACAATATCTGAAAAAGTATTTGTTTTGACAGCTTTTGAAAATGTAGTTAGTATAAAGTACATAAATATAAAGCATCCTAAATATGTATCTAATACATCACTGATACTTGAATATGTGCTGCTTCCAAGTTAGTCCACATCATTTGCTCTCCTATGATGGATGCGTATGTCTAAAACTGTTTTATCTACTGTAGCTATTGTCTAAATATCTAAATATAATCAGTAATCAACTGATTCTAGATATTGTTGTTTGTCTTGCAACCTGAATCTTAAAATACTGCAGATTTTTACATTAATCCAAGCAGAGTCTGAAACTCAGTTCTGTGACTTAAAACTGGAGTGCGGGACTTTTCCATCTAAATGAACGTTAAATTCAAGCTGTCGTTGCCAGACGAGTTCACACAGA
>LKNJ01002308.1:0-65165 GCA_002120245.1 Maccullochella peelii
CCCTCATCTTTTTAAGTGGGAGAACTTGCACAATTGGTGGCTGACTAAATACTTTTTTGCCCCACTGTATGTATGAGTGCTGCTGAATGAAAGTGTTAATTTACAGTCAGTGAGACGCTGCATCCAAGCTGCCGTTTTATCTTGTAAAGAGAAGACTGACCTTCTTGAGGTTGAGGCCGTGAGAGATGTTGTCAGCAGTCATGAAGGCAGCCAGCAGATGGGTGATGGCACCGGCCTCACCGCAGTGAGGCCTGAACGTGAATGTGTTCATCCCCCTCTGTCTGGAAATCAGAAGATAAACAAGTATTATAGTGTGGAAAGGACACATATTCTTCATAGTCAAATATGTCTCACTGTGAGTATACTAAAAAAGACAAAACTGTGTGTCCAGAGACAAAGCTACTGACCTGCGGAGCTGGTTGAGCACAGCGATGTTGGCATACATGTAGTAGATGTAGTAGGTGTAGGAGGGGTTCTTGACGATGTCCCACTTCTCTGGTTTGGGGCTCTTAGTGGAAAACATGTGACCACTGTGCTTGGACTCATCGTCAACACTGTCGAAACCTGTCACCTGTAACACACAAGGAGGCAACCGGATGGTTACACAGGGAGCAGAGGGCTCGCTTCCTTCTTTGAGAAAGATAGTTGAGAAAAACACTCCTTTATGTATGACTACAATTCAGCAGAAATTACTGTCAGCTTTTACTTGTTAACACTTTCACAAGTCAGGTCGATGTTTCGTCATGTGTCCTATAATTAGATCCTTAAGGCACTGTGCAAAAATTATTAGGGTGGAGTCAGAAAAGGGTCAGGTGTTTTGCTGATGGGAGGGTAGTCTAACGTTTTTGGGAGACCAGTGGAGGGTAATTCATCTTTTTCCTACCCCATATTTCTATTTTATTTAATTTTTTATATTTATGAGATTGACCATTTGCCATATGTAGAGGATATGGGATAGGGTGAACAGGAGGTTTTTGGGGGGTTTTCTAAGTGAAGGGGAGGGTCCAAAAAAACTATTGATAATGCTGGAGAAGGCCTTGCTTTTTTATAAAATAAAATATGAGATTCAGTGCCCCTTCCCACCCCAGTAATTTTCATACAGTCCCTAATTCATGGCAAGGAAATCCATCCTTTAACCATTTGGTATCTTGGTGTGCCTGAGCTGTTATGATCGCCCCTGTCACTCAGGAACGCTTTTTGTGACTGTTCTTGACTCACATGCTTGAGGAAGATGCTGAGCTCTGGGTTGGAGTGTGGATCGATGGTGGCCTGGAACACAGGAAGGAAAATGTTCTCCAACATCTTGCCAAAGTGGGGCACAAAGTTCCTGCCTCTGAAGATGTCGCTAAGGTGGAAAAGGGACAAAACAAATTCATTTAAATATGAATTCTAGCCGTCATTCAAACCTTCTGAGCCTTTTTTTCAAGGGCACGGGGGAGTATTTGACACTCAAAAATGATAGATTAGTCTTTAATATCATATACTAGGCCAGACGTTGTCAACCTTTTGTAACTTAAGGCCCACTTCTGATTGTTAAAACATTTCCGAGGACCACCTTCCCAAATGAATGAGAAAAAACCCATAACATCCCGGGTGTTTTGTGTTTAAGTATCTCTGCAGCTTCGATGGTTTTAGTGCCTCATTTGCAGGATTTCACCACATTCAACACACGGTGCTGTCATTATACCCACAGTTGGGTCAAACTGTGTGGAAGAAAGACTCGAGATTGAAGACTTACTAGATCCTAGGTACTTGAATCATCCATTTGAGGTTTGGGGAGAAGACTCTGTGCCTGACGAACCAGCTGGAGAGCTTGTTCCACTCGCTGGAGTTGCAGCCATAGATGGATAGACGAGGCTCAGCATACTGGTACTTGGCATCCTCCAGGTCGCTGGATACTTCCTGGTTTACACAAAGGTCAAATCAGGCGCAGATCACATGAAGTTCGGTACATCATACATGTTCTGTTTAGCAGATCAGTAGGCTGCTAAATAGACAACAGAAAGCAGTATAACATCTCCTTCTAGGCTGTCAATGTCAGTTGGGTTACAAATGGATTGTGTCATTATCCAATGCTTTTTTTCTGTTTTTTTACAACTGTTTTTCTGTGATGTTTCTTATCTATCCTTTTCATATAGAAACTGACCTTGATGATGGTGGCAAAGTACTCTCCATTGATGTGGTTCTCTGTCTTCAGGTACAGGTCACGCAGCTCACTGGCTCCTACAGGGTTGTACTTGGCGTTGAACTTATCAAAACGCTGGAAGGTTTGTCTACCCTTCAGAGACACAACAACGAGGCAAGAGGAGAGATTTAGATCAAGAGAGGCTGATTGAGGGGATGGGACAATAGGATTGATTTATTCTAATTGCAAATGTTGCAATATTGGCAGGTTTTAAACAAGAAAATATTGGATCTTTACTGTAAGTAGATCTTATCCAAATAGAGTGAACAAAGAAAATACATATTAAGATTTCCTATATCTAGAGATAATATAGCTATTTATTGTATTGTCTACCAGTATGTATACAATCCTATAATTTTAACAAGAAGTCATTACACAGTCACAGTCATTTTTAATATAAAACCTTTGATTGTTGGTCTCAGTTACTTCTTGATATCTGAAGCTCATCATTAGGTGTACTTACAATAAGAAAATCAATACTATGTGCACTTGGATGCTTTCTAACACAGTCAAAGGACGGCAATGAAATGGCAGTTTCTCATGTTTCCTTCACATGGTAATGTTCCAACAAGTGAGTAACGTACAGCGTGCACATCCAGGGAGTCCACAGTGAGGTCATAAGGATGCAGGTTAAGGGACTCGAAGAGCTCCTTCATGGTGACCTCTCTCCCTTTAAGGTTGTGCACAACGCGGTCGGCGTCCACACGGTAAGACTTCTTGATGAAGCGCAGCAGGTGCTTCTGGTTCATGCAGGCGGCAGCGTGGATGTGGGTGTCCACCTGGAATGGTAGAGAGATGATGGAGAGTGGATCGCTGAGGTTTTGGGTTTATGTGTTGTAATAACTCTGCTTGGTCACAAGAGGGAGCTAAAGACACACCAGAGGTTCATGGAAAATCACAGCAAACTAAGTGGGACATGGAAGTCTAAAATTCAAAGGTATGGAATGTGCTATCTCATCATTTATGTACATTTAAATAAATTTGAAATGAATATGACAAAACTTAATTTTGTAAAATAAAGTTTGAGTACACTGAAAATGTTGATATTCAGTGTACTCAAAGGACATTATTTAAACTTTTAGATTAGAGATTACTGTTTTCCATTTCTTTTTGTATGTTTTGTGTGACATATAAACCAGACAATCATTTAATCTGATTTTAGCTAAATTAAGATCTACAGTACATCCCCTCCATTAAAAGACAATGTCAAAAATTCCACTTTATTTTACAGTTTCCCCTCATCTGAATCCTCATCTAATCCAGTCTTTGTGGGAACTGTACCCATAGTACATGCATTTATGTTATGTACCTCCAAATTAAAATGGCAAGAGGTATACAGTGGATTGAAGGTTCATTCAGGGTTATTTTTGTGTGGCTTTCATGTTTTAAAGCAAAATTAGGAGCAGTGTCTGTGATAAATGCTGTTCATACCTTCCTGCAGTTGTAGAAGTCCCTGTGGGGGTTCATCTTCAGCTCCTTCATCTCCTCCATCTCATTCAGCATTTCATGCACATTGAACTTGGACATGAGGAACTTCAGACGGCGGTGAGAGTAAGTCTTACTGCAAAACAAAGAGAAGTATATTAACATGCACTGCACTGTGAGGTGATACACATGCAGCTGTCAAATAGCACCGGTGCGCTGATAGACAGATTTCACGAGTGTTTGTATCTATAAAATATGTTACTGTTACATCAAAAAAGGAAAATGTTGATTTGAAGCATCTTGTTATCGTATGTCATTTTGTTGTGGACCTTTCTAGGGCCCATGTGAGGATCCCCACGACCACACACTGAGAACTTGTGATAAATGAATTAACACTAAGTCAACTCTGTTGGTCATCTAAAATAACGGCAACAAGTCATCAGTTGAAAGTGATCAATTCCGGACATGATTTCAAAACATCTGGGTTGTACAGAAATTGGATATGGGTGACATCATGGAAGGACAACGGAGATGACCGAGATATTGCAATTGTAAAATTCAAAACAGAGTATTCAACACATTTTACAGGACTCACGTTGGGCCCTGTGCAATGAGAGCAATGAGGAAGTTCATGTCGTCGATGAAGGTGGCGTAGTCAGGGCAGGGCAGGTCTTTGGGCTGATGTTTGTCAGCAGCTGCAGTGTCGTTATATACATAGATGAGACCATCCTTCATACGGGCAACATATCCCAGATTCTTTGGCAGGTCCTTGGTATCAAAGGGGTCTTCCCCGTTCTTTGGAGGACATGTGAAGACTGATGGATACATGTAACATACAAATTAAACATTTGGAAGACCCAGAGGCACAGAAAACATATTGCATAATTGCATTTATTTCAACCCCAGGTCCACCAGCTTATTGAGCCTCATCTCCTTTTCTCCTCACCTGGCTGCACCTGATCTTCAGGTTTGAAGGTCTCTCCCTCGATGTCACGCAAGTACTGGGAGGCCGTCCGTGGGAAGCGCTGGTAGGCCAGCCTCATGTACTTCTCCCTGATGGTCAAGGCACGATACAGACCCTTGCAGGACAGCTCAAAGTCATCCATGGTCACCTGAATAGCAGATATAAGATGTGTTACAGATTTTACAGTTACCTTCAAAAATACCAATGCTAAGATTGTAGCCTTACAATTACATGTGTTCAAATATGAGGCATTCCTTACAAAAACAAGATGAACCACCAGCTCTCTACTCATGCAAAAGAGGGGGTCTGCATTACATGAGTGTTCATTTGCTCTCTGTGGTAGCAATATATTATGTAGTCAGTATACCTGAAATGTAACAAATGTGAGGTTTTGAGTAGGCTAAAGCAGAAATACAGTAACAATCAGCTCCTCCAAAGTGTTTCTCTTCTTGTAAATATCAAACCCAAGGTGATGAAACCTAAACCCCGGCCTGCTCTCAGATGAGCTCCATTCATGGGCCTCCGTTAGTGGGAAGGAGGCTGTAAGACCACAGCCCCACAGACACATATAGTCAGTGAAATTCAAAGTCAGCACCCCCTGCATCCATGTCAATGTGACCCAAGTCTAGTTTAGGAACTTGTCATGACATGCAGTAATATAGGGGTAGATACTTACATGCTACTACACTGTAAAACATCATACTGTAATTCAGTGAAATTAACTAATAGTTTATAATTCACCTAATTTAAAAAGTCGCGTTTTATTAAATTTAAAGGAATACGTCGACATGTTGAGATACTCTTAATCGCTTTTTTGCAGAGAGTTAAAGGACTGATATCACCCTCATGTCTGTCCGATATGAGGCTAACATAAGGCTTCAACCAGCAGCCAGTCATCTTAAGCCCAGTTCAGATTCACCACAAGACGAGTTGAAACTTGCAACTACTTGCAATGCATCGGTCTGCAACATTCTGAAACCTGCCAGTTTACACCAAAACAACTAGATGAGACGGCGTATCGTTTCCATAGCAACAACTCTTTGTACTTCCGTTGTAACTGCCGGCTTTTCAGGCGTTTTTTGCAGCTGGATATAATTTTAAAATCTTAAATCATCTTAAAATATGAATGAGGATAGTGATAGTGAGTTACTTGCTACAGTTTCAGCACATTTCTAGTATCGATGAAACGGCGAAACATAAAAAAAACGAGCAGGCCGAGATGACCAGCTGACTTCGCTACGAGCTGATTAGCTTTTAAAACAGGTGACGTGCCTTACGTTCTAAAACCAGCCACTGGTGACTTGACAAGCTGAGTCGCAGGCAGCGCCATCAGCCGGCTCGAGTCAAGCTGAGACGGGCCAGTTTACACCGCTATAACGTTCTACTACGGTTTTGTCTTGTCGTAAATGTTTGGTCTGAACTTGGCCTTTAGTTTAGCATAAAGATTGGAACATGGGGAAAGTTGCCTGGCAACTTCACGGTGATAACTAGACTCCAGGAAGTCAGTGCGTCTGGCCAAGGAATAGTCATATACCACCATAAAACCACAAGTAATTTTTTGTACAGATTAAACAAACAAGATATAACGTGTTAATTATTAGAGGTGCTTGTTTGCAGATTTTGACACCCTTAGAGAATGCCAGGCTAGCTGATTCCCCCTGTTTCCAAACTTTATGCTAAGCTAAGCTAACTGGCTGCTGGTTATTGTGGCCTTACGTTGAACGGACAGATATAAGAGTGGTATCAATCATTTAACTCTTGGCAAGAAAACTAATAAGAGTATTTCTCAAAAATGTTATTCCTTTAAGTCAAGTCAACTTAAATTTCCTGTTTAGTCTTGTGATTTCAAATGATGATTGACTGAATGTTCTCCTGACAGATCACTAAACTAACCAAATGAAGGTTCTAAAGAAAACAGTTAGCATACTAGCAAAGTCTCCAGAAAATCTTCTTTTAAGTTTGAATAAAGGTTACATGATTGAAACTTTTCTTATACATGTTAAGTCATGGTTTTCACAGATAATAATGAAATAAACTGCTAGCTTTGATAAAGGATAGCATCCCACACATTTAACAAAGTAAAACAAAGTTTTTTTAGACAAAAATGAAGGGAACTTCATTGTTCGTGTTTTAAGTTGAACTAGCTAAAAACATTTTACAGTGTAGTAGGCCTACTGCATCACCATCAGTCAATGATTATCCTAATTTAAACCACCAATATGAGCAAAAACATTGAATAAGCGTTTTCTTCAAGCCTCTAAACACCACATCTTCAGTCGACTAGAACCAGTCTGATGCTACTTACTATGATTATTTTACATCAAAGATTTTTCGAAGTCTAAAGAGGTGGGTGATATTTTCTAAGAATATTAAGGCAAACATTCAAATACTCCAAAATCCACCAGTGAATTTCAATGAGATGAAAGGAAAATGAACAGCACCCCGGAGGCATAGTCTCCGATGATGGCCACCCTCTGGAAGTCAGGCACTTCCAGGTAGGTGGGCGTGTCCACCTCCACTGACACTACAGGGGCAGCAGTTGTCTTGGCAGCGGCAGCAGCCGCGGGCACGGACATGGTGCGGCAACGCTGGTGCCTCTTGCTGTGGATAAGGAGAGGTGAGGTTTAGTGGTTAGCTTCACCCGCTGTCAAAATTTCAGAAATGTTTGTTGTGAAAGCCAACTAAATTGCCCTAATATTATCTATAATGTGAAATTTTGAACTGTTCTTTCAGGGAACTTGCAAGTTAGATGGTCTTAAAAGTCTAAATATAGGCCTAAAACCTTAAAATATCTTACTTTCTCACCATGTAATGACAGGATTGTGTTGTGCCACAAGCACAAACTGACAATAGGCCTAGGCTATAGGCTATAATCTCCCATCTCACCGTTTCTCAGCATCATCCTCAGTGTGCAGATGGTGGGCCATCTCTTTGTGGATGATGGGACAGTCCTCAGCCACATCAAACATGGAGATCTCATCGCGGATGTTCTCGTCTTTGGTCTCAGATGCAAAGACCTTCTCCGCGAAGGCCCGCATCTGATCATCGGTCTCTGTCAGGCACAGTTATGTTCTGTTAATAACAGAAAAGTATTCTGCTCCCATCACATTATGCAGCACTAAACTAAACTGGCTATGGCTATGAGGCGAGCCACAAACAGAACTTCTTGACTGCTAACCTGCGCTGCATGAATAATTCTAAATGATGAAAATTCATGATGAATGAATGAATGAAACACATGACATCCTATATCTATGACAGAAAAAGGCACATACCTTACCTAACCTGATGTGTACAGACTCCAGCACATGCGTTGTATACATGACCAAAGATTGACTTGTCACTACAAGTCTGCAACTCTGAAGAGAGGAACTACAGTGAAGCGCTTACACACACAGTCGGCTCGACTCATATGGATACAAGATGTTAAAGCCTGTTTTAATGTCCTCCAGACCCAGTTTTCTTATCATCTTTCACTGTTTATTTTTGCATTTTATTATTATTTGTACCCCCATCAGTCAAGAGGTGAGTGGCTCCAAATGGACGTAGGTGAAATGATTTTGATCAGAATTCATCAATATGTTGAAAGAAATGACAGGAAAAGAGGGTCAAGGTCTAAAAGGAGGACTGGCGTTATGAACCAAGCTATGAAAAAGTACTTAAACAATGACAATACAAAGCATGAGTGGCATTACTTGATGCCAAATACAGAGACAACTACTCTCTAGATCAAACTCTACTTGCTACATGCACTTACTAGGCAAGCGCCAAGGCTTTCTACTCTAAGACAGCAACTCCAGTATGGCACATAGCGATTTTGGGTATACGTTCACCCTCCATACTTACTCTGAAGTACTATGAAGATAACATACAAACCCAACCCTTTTTGTGTTTTACAGTATATGCATAACAAAATACACCATATAACTTACTGTTAGTTACTCTTGAAATAAATGTGGACACAGCAGCTAGACAAAGAATTGGTAACTTCATGACACATGCAGGGACGATGTCGTGGTCTCAGTTCCCCCAGTGGAGCAACAAGTTTTGAATCCAATATGTAGGATACTCAGGTCATTACTGCACACCTACCATTTTTAAACATCTCCATGCATGTGAAGATGCATTTCCTGTCTCCCTGGCATTCTTTTGACGGTTCAAGCAAGTCTGCAGGTCAATTAAGTCTTGTTTGTGTGCTGCTTTGCTAATGGATAAGCATTCCCATGGTGGAAGAGTGAGTGAGCTACCTGGGAAAAGTCAGTTATTAATGTGAATGTTCACTTTCAGTTCAGTTTCATTGATGATGCTCTGTTTGTACAGAATCTGATACAAATACATTATAATGAACCAAAGAACTGATATTGAATGTGAACAATAGATTAATAAATGGTGTCCATTTCCACAATATTCCATTACTTTCCTTTTCATAAGGAATAGAGTTCATTTACCAAGATCCATATTACTAGGTTGCATTCAAATGCACTTTGGAGAAAGACTATTTGGTGATGTGACTGTCTCACATCCATACAGTAAACCATGCATTGGAAATGCTTCGTATCTTCCCCAAACTCCCTCTGTAGTTTCTCAGCTCCATACTTACTTCCTCCCTCTGTTGAGTAAGCAAAGACTCTCAGTCAGGGTGGGGTGGTCCAGGTTAAAGGGAAACAAAACAAGTGTGGTTATGTCTCAAAGCAGCAATAACAAGGAAGCAAGTGAGCTACACAAAAAAAAACATTATTTTAGTAGAAAATAGTCTTAATGAAAATGGTCCACATTAGTTCTGTGGATTATCTGTGGATTGTCCGGGACTTGTTTCTTGACATTGTTGAGTTGAGAAATGTCTTGAATGCTGCAGCACAAATTAAATTCCATTCACCTGCTTGGTATCTCAAAACATCTGTAAATAAAACCCAAACTAACTGCATGGTTAAATCTTTTTTTTCTTTGTGTGAGTGTAATTTGGGAAACTGGCCCTTTACTATAAGACTCATCTGATTCACTTTGATCATTAAGACATTTGTTGTCATTTCTCAGTCCACACCTGCTCCAGGCAGATCGTAAAAACCTGCCTGCATGGACTGCATGACAACACTGGTGTGAAGTCTCTGCTGGAACAGAATATCACAACAAGTGTGAACAGTCTCAAACACATTCTCCCACCAAAAGCAGCTAAATTATTACAACCACATAACCCTATTAGTTCTTCAGGCCACAGCTGTTTAGACCATTGCATTTCTATTTTCCACCCTTTGCCCAGTGCCTGGGAAGTAAGTCTATAATTAGTAACCATTACCACAGCATTTAGAAGAGTACTAACGATAGAGCATCACCTGATCTCCTGTCACATTTAATCTAAGAGAATCTGCTGACACTTCACATCCATCAAACATCCTCTCTTGACATTTTCACAGCTGATACTTAATTACTCACTAGATTCTGCACTGTCAGAGGCCCGTTACATTGAGCTCAAGAAAGGTATTTTGATGTTGACTAATAAATGAACATTCAAACTAGTCCACTATTTGGTGCAAGAACAGATCATGAAGGTAAACAGCATTTTTGTTTAAAATTGTTCAATTTTGAGAAAAAAAATGACACCTTGTAATGACTATTAGTCAGTATGGACTTGTTATTGGAACTATATGCCTTTTAACCCCAGTGAATATGTCATTAAAGCTGTCAGTGCCATCCATTACAGTGACAATATAGCACTAGCAAACAGATGGGAATGTTTTACCTTTAGCGGGTTGTTGATATTCCGTACAGTTAGGGGTGTGGCCCCTGTAATATACATTCAAAGCATATTTGCAAAGTTCTGGGAGTTCTCACTTCCATTCTTTCCATACATTTCAAGAAGCAGACATGAGGGTGGCATTTTGACACAAAGGTCAAGTTTTTTTTGTTTCAGTTTTTCATGCGTTGGCCAAAACACACAATGAAAAAGCATAACAAAAATGAAATTGGATACACTATTGGTGAAGGCTTTCCTCTGTTCAGCTGTGTCAAAACAACCCTTTGAAAATGCTATCAACCCTCTTTCTACAGGTGAGAGTGCACGTTCAAAACCCAGCGTCATTCTGCCCATACTCACCTGGCACTAAGACTTTAGGCATGGTGACACTCTTCCGTTGAAACGCTCCCTGAGGACTGGTAAAGGGAGGTCAGCCACTGGACCACTGTAGTAGGTAAGTGTGGAGCCCTGTGCTTGGTCTGCGCAATATTAAGCTCCCTCTGCCTCAAGTGTAACCAGAACCTGCTGTGCCCACACGGTACAGGCCTAGATGTAACAGGGAACTCATTCGTGTCCAACTCTATTTTAAGTTGTCTATGTGTGCAAACAGGAGTCACCGACAGGCACAGCGTGTAGACAAAGAGATGGGTATGTGTGTGTGAGGGGCCCCGTATTATATAACACCCTGATAGCTGTACGAGTTGCTCTGCATGTGGCAGGTTCAATTCAATTCAGTTCAGTTTTATTTATATAGCGCCATATCATAACAAAGTTATGTCAGGGCTCTTTTTCATATAGAGCAGGTCTAGACCGACTCTTTATATTTACAGAGACCCAACAATTCCCACCAAGAGCAGCACTAGGAGACAGTGGCAAGGAAAAACTCCCTTTTAACAGGCAGAAACCTCGAGCAGAACCAGAACCAGGCTCTGGGTGGGCGGTCATCTGCCTCGACCGGTTGGGTTGAGAGAGAGAGCGAGAGAGAGAGACGGGGGGGGAAGCAGGAGGAAAGAGAACATACAGTAGTACAGCACAGTGCAATTCTACATATAGATGTAAAGTAACAGTAGTGGTAATGGTATTAATGTTAATATTAATACAAAAAGGTGGGTTTTTAGATGGTGTGCGCATGAGTTAATCTCCAGATTCAGAACACACCTTTCTATCCATTGCAAATGCAACACATGACAAAATTGTTATTGTTGCTGTTGGGTGAACATGTCAAGTGTTCAGTATATAAGAAACAATATCGGTTTTGAAAATGACAGTAGCACAAGTGGAGTGGACTCTCATCCCATGGTGACTTTGCTTGATTTTACTACATGAAAATCCCTAAATTGGACATGTGATCCTTGCACCTGACATTAGTGATTTGTTGGTATCCAAGTGCTGTTATATTGTTGTTACCAAGAAAACACCCTAAGCTCCGTGCTGCTACTTTTACATAACCTTCAAATGAGAAGGGGAATAGATCGTTTAAAACAGTCTTGACAACTCAAGACACATTTCTTGGCCAGTGAGGACAATGAAGGCTTGTTTTTGTGATTTTAGTCATTTTTAGTGCATTTTACAGCATTTGAAGAATTTCTGCATAGTAGGTCTAATTCTGTTAAGCCTCACAGACCAACTTTATAGACTATTTTGCCATCTAGTTCCCAACACACTAGCGCCATCCTGGGCATCGGCCAAAACAGTGATAGGATGTGACATACGAGACTGAGCGTGATTTACAATCATATTTAGAATAACGTTACTATCTGTAATGTTCATATATTTTATTTGGACCATTAGCTCCACTAACTAGCTTGCCATTTGCAAATTACTTTATCAGCTAACGTTACGAGGCAACCATTCATGCTGCGTAGCGAAGTTATAGCTAGCTTGCTAAACTTAGCTTAGCTTACAGTTAGCTAGTTGGCCTAGTTTGTTGGCATTGGCGGACTCTATTTCTAAGCTAATATTAGCTATTGTTGCACACTGTTGGCGCTGTAGGGGAGCTGAAGAGAGGCAAGGCACTCGGGAGTGCGCATAAAAATCAAAAGTGTGTCACATCCTTTGGATTTTCCCGGAAAAACCGTCCCGAGTCCTTTACATTGAAATCAGTCCACAGGCTGTTATAGGCAACCGAAAAAGGTCTCATTTTTACATTTTTTTTAAAGTTACGTTACAATCCTTTCACACACTGGCAATACAAAATGATTAATACAAAAAAAAAAAAAATCTCATCGTCATTGCACAGATTTTGCCATTCACTTGTGTAACATACTTCTGCTTCTCCGTTCCTCCTAAGACGCTGTACAGCTTGAAGACACTTAACAAGTCATCTATTTTTAGGGAATGTGATCCTAAATGTCAAAGTTCGACTTATGGTACAACTAGTTAAAGAGATCAAATTAGAAACTGGCAGTCAGTCAGTTCAGCCATTAGAAATAAAAATGCCAAAGAATGTTTTAACTTCAGAAAAGCTACTGGTGAAACAGGACTTATTTATGAATGATAATCCATTTCATAAGCATACCTTTAAAATCATTTTTAAATTTCAGCTTAAACTACAGTATATAGTGTACTGGTGATTGGAATTAAATTAGTGACACAAGAATCATCACTATTGTAACATTATCTAGAAATTGATTTAATCTTCCCATGCCATGGCTGTTGTGCTGTTTTGACATCATGTTCTCAATAAAAATATTTGTAAAACAAAGAATTTCCTTTCAACAATTTGTGGTTTCTGACAAATCAATCTTCAGTTGTTCAATGATCTAACACTGATAACTAGAATTTTAAGGTTAAACATTTCCTTTGTGTGTGAATTTTTAATGCTGCAGCTCTGATTTTGACCACAGCCTTTGCAAAGTTGCCACATGAATGTGAACTTGAAGGTCAAACTATTGCAACAAATGCACAGGCTGACATGAATGAACAGTTCTCTGAATAATTTCTTTATCGTGGTCTAGAGAGATCTGACTGTTCCTCGCCATGAACCAGAGATTATCAGCAGCTGGATATGTGGTTTACATTGGCAAGAGGGAGCAGAGAGTCCAAGTTTCCCCGTGTCATATTACTCCTATCATCATCACCCGGACTGTCAGACACTACCAAATTACAACAGGTGCTCCCCTGTCCGGCTTCTGGTCTGGGAGTTGTTTGGGTAGTGTTTGGCCACACAGACGTTTCCTGTGGTTTTCACATTTCAAATTAATTTCAAATGGCATATGATAAGCTAGGAGAAGCCACAAAACATGAGTCAAGTGAACACCAGAATCAAACAAATCCAAAAGAAGCACTTCCATTTACATATTTCCAGTATATACATAGTTTGAGTTTTGTCTCATATAACTCTTTTGTTTGGTATTGAAAATGACTGCTGTCAAGTTCACTGGTGACTGTAGATTATTTAAGTGCATGTGCAAAGAAATCTGAAACCTCTGCTCCTCCAGCAGCCACACACAGACAATCTGACATAAAGCGATAAAGATCACTGCACAAAAGCCGCATTAATGCACTGTGCAAATGTGAACTGTGGAGTTCGTTACATCACGACATCTTTTATACAGTCATTGAGTGAAAGACAAAACGCTATGAAATTAAAAAGCCCTGATTTTAATGAATGGAGAATGAATTTTAATTAACAGGCAGGTAGACAGACAGGTCCGGGTTTGGGAGACAGAAGTACAGGGAAAACATCCAAATACAGGAGCACGAAAAACTAGGTAATCCAGCACATGGAACGCAGTACACGCAGTACTCAAACACATCCAACACATGACAATGAACCCACAGGGAACAAAGAGAAAGGGCCAGTAGAAATAGGGAAGAGACTAACGAGGGAACCAAGAACAGGTGTGCAAACAAGGAGCAGGTGAAGACAATCAACCAAGACACGAGGGCCGGAACAGAAAAAACAGGAAACAAGAAAGCCAAGACTACAAAATAAAACAGGAAACCAAACCAAGACTAACGGATCATCACAAGGAATGAGTATGTGCTTGATAGTAATGACTCACTGGTGCACGGTTCACAAGTTCAGCATGTTTACATGTTCTGTTTGGATTGTAATCACCCTTCCTGCCAAAAAGATAAAGAGGAACACCCAGAACTAAAAACAGCATAACCACATAATAACTGGTGAATACACAACAGAACCTGTTTGTTTTCAGGCACAGCTTAAGTTTCATAAGACTGTTTAGGCTTTACTCCACAAAGGGCACTACCTTCAATTCTAGTGGTTCTAGGACAACATACTATAGATTGTGTTTTCTTAAACTATACTGCACATTAAACAGTAAAAACATTAATTTCACATTTTAAAATTCCCAGATATAATAGCTTCTAAAAATAGAAGTTGCTGATTGGTACAAATGGTGAAGGTAGTGGTGGTGTGTGAATTGAGTTGAGAGGGATCACACAGTGCCTTTAACAGCAAATACACTTGTGTTCTATATCTCTTGAAGGTGAAATAAAAGCTGATTTAAAGCCAGAGTATGTAACTTTAAAAGGTTCTGTGCGGAGTTTTCAGAAATTCCTTGTTATTAATGACACTGGTGGCCGTTAAGTGAACTGCAGTCAACATCCTGTTGCTCGCGCTCCGAACAAGCCCCCAGGAAGTGTGCCGGGCATTGAAGCCAATTTGACATAGTGGCCAAACCGCGTAATTACAACTTTCTGGTCCGTCACGTGATGCACACTGGCCCAAAAGGCTTTTTCGCAGAGACTTACATTGTGAAAGAGACGCCTGTAAATCAGTGGATCATTTTTTTGAGGTACAACAACTAGCGAGTACAAACACTTAAATATTCCTTATTTAAATCATGATGTCCTAAAAGTTGTAAAATGCATAAACAGCCGAATCCAGAGTTATAGAGTCACTGCCATTCATGTGAGTGAGCCTGAGACCGAGTGGTTGCTCTATGGGCTGTACAACGCGGAAGCTATGTCGAAGATCCCGGAAGATCCGGGTAATTTTATACCCAAACTTTTTGGACTTTTTTGGCCTCCAACACTGTATCCAGTTCTCTTTATACATCCATGGCTCCGAAGGCATGAGTGAGCATCCTGGGCATCGGCCAAAACTGATTGGACGTGGCATACACGAGACTGAATGTGATTTACAGTCATATTTAGAATAACGCTACTATCTTTAATGTTCCTATATTTTATTTGGACCATTGGCTCCATGATACTAACTAGCCTGGATCTGACATTGGTTGCTTCATAACGTTAGCTGATAAAGTAATTTGCAAACGGTAAGCTAGCTAATTTACCAGCTAGATCAGCCCCGGGAGTCTGGTTAAATTAGCTGATGTTATCCACTCAAGACATTTTGCTACGTTAGCCAGCTAGCAATTTGTCCACATTAGCAAGCAAGCTACATGGACTTTGTGTTGGACTCTGTGTTGTGGTGGGTGCCAGTATTGGTACCAGATATGCATTAACAGATGAGGTAACACCTTCACACAGCAGATCTGCCAGGCCGAGCATATCTGGTACCACACTACAAGCTAACGTTAGCTAGTGTTGCACACTGTAGGGGAATTGAAAAAAGGCAAGACACTCGGGAGCACGCATAAATGTCACATGCTTTGGATTTTCCCGGAAAAAGTCATTTACATAGAAATCAGTCCACAGGCTGTTATAGGCAACCGAGAAAGTTGGGGAAGGTCTCATTTTTTAAGTTACGTTACAATCCATTCACACATTGGCAATACAAAACGATACATGTAAAATGCTACATATAGTACCTTTAAAAGTATTAGCAATAAAACACACAATTCAGTACACTCGGGGATTTTGCAGGTACAGCCTCACAAGGTCTGGCATGACCATGTATATACTGCTGTATAACTGACATCATTGAGTTGGTACACTGACTTTATGACTCTTGTACTGTTATCAAGGCAGAAATCAATGGAAAAATGTGAGTGGACGCACATTAGCTCTGGGCGATGCAAACTCAGGCTAGTGTGACAGTGTGAGTTGAAAATGAGTGCATTCACCCCAAGGCCCTTCGGCTTCAATGCAAAGAACGTACGAAGAAAAGAAGAAGGAGAGGGGTCTGTACAGTTTCATATAAACCTAGAGAAATTCAAATTTGCTTTGTTTTTTTTCCAGGCAAAATGGAAACTATGCAAGATGGGTGGGACCATAAACTGTCCTCCATTGGTAGATCGCTTCAGGAATTTTAATTTGTCTTAATTGGCTCAAGTGTTCCTCCCAACCAGAACGCTCCCCCAGAGCAGAGAGGTCAGAGCAGCTGCACCACAGAAAGGACAAAAAGGTAGGTCCCTTCAAGTATTTTGTCAAGGATATTTATTGTAAAGCCATTATTAAAAGCTTGTTTTGGGCATTTTTGGTATTATGGGGACACTGTCACTTTAGACATCCTACAAAAATGCTTTAAACTGCCCACAAACTTGACCAACACATGATGGGCAGACGGATTACAGTGAATGTTGATGTTAATTATAGCTGTCTCCACCACTTCCCCTAACAGAGAACAAGTCCCTGCACAATCTGCCATACACATTGACTAAACTTTAATGTCCTTTTCAAATCACAGACTGGGTACAATGGAAGTAAAGGTGTCGGTGGACGGTATCCCACGCGTGGTCTGTGGAGTTACAGAGGAAACAACATGCCAAGAAGTGGTCATAGCGTTGGCTCAAGCCCTGGGTATGTATGTCTGTGGCGCTACATAGTCATAAAATGTATGTTCTGACAAGTTGACCAAGCTGACAAACACAGTCATCTTTCTCTGTAGGTCAACCTGGACGCTACACGTTACAGGAGAAATTTAAAGACTTCCAGCGGTGCATGACACCTAATGAACGCCTTCTGGAGACTCTTAAGAAATACGGTGAGCAGGCCAGAGAGGTCCAACTCACACTGCTCCACAACGGACCCTCAGTCGGGGATGAAATGAGCAGGACAAAAGTTGGCAGATATCAGCCCTGCCCGCCACTGAGAAGAAAAGATGCAGGCACCAGAATGCGGCGGGGCAGTGGTTCACTAAGTTTGCATCGTCAAAGCTTGCCGCCGTTGTCCTGTTTAAAACAAGAGGCTGAGGATCAAAAAGAGGACCAGAAAAGGCCTAAAAGAAAGTCTCTGACACTTATGGAAGAGGCCTGGGAATGGCTGGAGAGTCTGAGTAAAGCCAAGGTCTATAGTACTGCCTGTGATTACAAGGAAAACAGTAAGAAGACAGACAAAAGAAATCGTACCTCTTTGGATGTTTCTCTCACTGTTGACAAAGATGACTCATGTCAAAGTAGTAGAAGCAAAGTCAGAGGTCAGAAAAGTTTAAAATCAGACTTGGATCATCAAACATCCTGCTGCATGGGAAGTCAGACGAGGGGTAAAGAAAGCAAACACTCCAAAAAAACTCAAGAGGTAAAATCTGATGACCTGTACAGTTCAGCCTGTGATACAACTGAAGGTGAGAAAAATAGCCTAAGAGAAACCATAATATGTCAACTCAGTTGTTTGCAGGATTTACAGGTCCAGATAGCACGCACAGACAAAGAGATTTTTGATCTTGAGGAAAGACAGAGGGCCAAAAAAGCTGAGCAGGAAGCCCAGCAGAGAATGGTTGAAGAAGAGATGGGGCAGATCCAGTTGTGGGAGAATGAATTAAAGGCAGAGGAAGGTTACGAGAAAGACTTGCAATGTCAGTTCCTTGAGATGAGGGCAAAGGCTGTGGAGTGCAAGGCCAAACTGGAGGAGTACAAGCGCAAAATGCAGGGGCTTGATGTCTTTGCCACTCAAAATGTTGTTCAAGAGGATTCAGAGAGGATTTCAAAAGTTGGTGCAAATGCTGCCACTGAGATTTCAGCTGTTTCAACTAAAAAACTAAATCGGCAACAATCTGATCCAGATGGGAATGTAAATATTAACAGGAAGTTCCTGCCCAGAGAAGACGTAAACCCTCCTCATGCTCAAGTTCCTCCGAACCAGATAAAGGAGCGACGGCCCACAGGGCCCACCGAGCTGAGGGAGTGGTGGACACGCTGGTCTGAAGCCCAAAGCTCTCCATTACAGTCTAAAAAGAAGGTGATCCACCGCTCTGAGCTCACTATATATCTGGGCAGCAACAAGGTTTAGAATCAAATTAACATAGGTCATAAAGTCAATTAATATTATTAATGCATTATACACCAGTTGTGGTAATTCCCCAAAATGCAAGACACTGATCCTCCTGGTTTAACTTCTATTGAGTATTTGTATCCAATACTTGTTTGTGTTTGGGATAGAGCAACAGGCACTGTGGTGGACCCAGTTCCACATTAATGCACAGTCTTCTCTTGGTATATTCACTCAAGTGAGCCCCCTAGTGATTAAATAGGGTACATATCAGAAGTGAGCCCTTGCGGTCCTCAGCAAGGGAACAAGGGCAGTAAGGGGGATCAGCTGAATTCAAAATCTAATGCCCTTTACAACAGGAATTGCTTCCATAACAAACATTCTTTAAAATTTTTTAAAATGGTCCAAAAAACAACTTTAAATTTAAATATGAAATTACATCTACAGGTAGGATTCCTTGCCATTGTGCCCCGAGTATCCAACCCATGCGACCTTGCATTGAGGTAAATTATGGAATATATTGTACATGCTATACCGTTACTGGAAGCAAGGGAAAGTAGTAGTATTACTGCTTTTGCTTCCTACAAAATTTGAAATTTCATTTTGTCTAGCAGACAAGCTTTCATCTGTGCATGCTGGGGATTCTGCTGTCAATTTCAGGAAAGATGCCCATTTGCACAAGAACTTTTTATATTGTACTGTACGGAATTGTGTTTTTCACACTGGAAAACTGTTCTGCCCTGAGAGGCAAGTGAGAAAAATTCTGGTTATCCATTTTCTAAGTCAGATCTAAATTGTTTGTGACTTAAGAACAGGAAAAAAAAAAAAAGCAAAACCCTTTTTCCAACCTGTTCTTAAGTCATAAACACAGGAGAGAAAACAATTTAGAGGAGACTAAGAAAAGTGATCACCAGAATTCTTTTTCCTCACTTGCCTCTGTAGGTCTGTCTCTGAGGATGCAAGCAAATAATTATCCCTAAAGAAATTATGGGCTGGATGATGGGGCTTTGACTGAGCTTCATCTGTGGTGAAAATGTTAATTTTGTCATCTGCTAAGAAACCCTAGTTAATGTTTCTCTCTGTAGAGCACTTTGCATCTGTCGTGTTGCAACTGCTTTTGGCTAATCTTTAATAATGCAGACTACAAATGTCTTTTTTGAAAAAGTAGGCTATTTCTTTCCTTGAATGTCCATTGTCTTTGGAGTGTAACGGTCTACATAATAGAACTGTTTTGAAAGCGATTTAATGCTTTGTTTGTTTTTTTAAGTCTTAAATAAAGTAGACTTTACTAGCCGGTCTCTGAAATAAAGACAACAAAACAGCTCTTGATTTTCATAAAATTTTAATTCAATTGTTTCATTCAAGACCATTAACAAAAGTACATGAGAACCTGTGTACATGGTTCAACTGAAACCCGGTGATCTCCAAAGTTGAAATTAATTTTGACTAACTTAATGTGCAGAGGCACAACAGCTCACCCACCATGCCTCCAGAGCACAATAACTGACATCCTGATTCTTAATGCTTTTTTTAAAGTGAATTTCTAATACTTTACCTTTCTCCCTCTTTAAGTTAAATTTGTTTCGTTATAGCTGAAGTTTGAACTTTCACTAAGAAAAAAAAAAAGAAAAAAAAGCACACATTACATACAGTATAGTTCAACCCACAGGTTTGGGATGCATATCAGTATTATTTCTACTAGAAAAGAAAGCCACCCTAAGATTGTTCTGAATATTTTGGCGGTTGGCTGGGAACAGAGGATACATCTAATTTTTTATTTGTTTTTTATTTATTTTTTTATTTCATTTTGCTTGTAGTTTTTAGGCACCTTACTTAATTCAGTATTAGCAGATGGAGTTTCCATGGAAAAAAACAAAGCAAAAATATGTGCGAGAAAAGGGAGAAAAAAAAAAATATATATATATAAAAGAACTGCAGATATAAGATGCCACAAGGAATTCTGCACCTGGGAAAAATTGCTTAAGTGGAGCATGTGAATACCAAAAAAGGTATCTAAAGACTCCAGATTGGTAAAAGTAAATCCATTAGATTAACTACTTTGACATTCACATACACCACCCACCCACACACAAACACCATGCTTTCACTTCAGCTCTTCAACAAAGCATTTTAAAAACTGCTCAAAAAAACCGAGCAGAGAAAAATCTTCAGTTTAAGCTCGCACATGAGAAATATGATCCTCCTTATGGAGGGAACTTTGCTTTGCTTTATGCGTCTTGTAGGAAAGCATACAGTAGTGGAAACATGACAATGAAACCATTTTAAGTTTCCATGGGTAAAGGAGCAAATATATGAGGGAAAAAAAAAAAAAAAAAAAAAATGGAGCAGATGCTCAAAAACACATGCGAACAGTCACACTCATTCACCCAGGCAAACTACTGGACTGATTACAGGTGCAGAATTCCAGACAAAGCAGATTCAAAAGATAGGGACACAGACAGCCACACAGTCATCACTCTGATGTAGAGGGACAAGACCCTCAGAAACAAATACCTCCATTACACACTATTATCAATTCTAGGATACATCACACACACACACACACACACACCCACACACAGAGATCCCATATACACTGCAGTGTGGAACTCTGTATCAAGTACATCATACATGGGAGGCAGGGAACCGTGGAATGAGAAAAGTTACACATGCCGATTACTGTATGTGTGCGCATGTTTTGTGTATGAGTTTGTGTGTACAAGCATGTGTCAAATCAAATTCCCTTATCCCCTGCTGTTGCCCTTAACGACAGCATCCCGCCAACACCAAACAGGGTAGGCTCTGTATTGCTCAGTCAATGACCCCGGGCTGGCGAGTCTTGCGCTCCACATTGAAGCCCTGTATAGGAGAGGACAGATGCGATTAATTACCTTGATTTTTCCAGATACTTCATTATGCATGTACAGAACATAATGGTCCAGTGTATGTGCTGATTTTTCTGCTGAAATTTTCTCTCATTAACAGTAACATATTTACAATATTAAACAAAAAAAGGTAAATTGGCATTTGAGTCTATCATTTCATTAGAATGACATATCAGGTCAAACAACAGCAGCTACTTTCATAGTACAGACAAAATGTGGCAATAGCACAGGCTTGATAGTACCTTTGAATTGTCAGGACCACGGGGCTGTCTTACAATGACCAGGCGAGGAGCACTGGTGTCGTCAAGAGTGATGCTCTTCAGTCGGTTCACCAGACGATCGGGACGTGGAGTCACCACTGGTTTAGGCCCCTCACTGTAACGTTGGATACATAATGAGAATTCAAGATTAACATTGAAACTAATTTTCATGTCACCAAACATACTGTATATAACCACAAGTTTAGCCGAAATTCAACCAAAATATAAGTCAGGTTCTACACCATTCATTGTCCTCTGGAGTCCCTACCTGACTCTGCGTACATTGCAGGCACTACATTTTCCTGTGCGTTGATTGAGGACGACTGAGAACTCCACCTCATCCCCGGTCTGGAGCTCCAGGCCATCTTGCACTTCTTTTACATGGAAGAACAGTTTCTTGCTCTCACCAACTTCATATGTGATGAAGCCAAACTAGGGGCAACAAAACAAAACTTCAGGATTCACAATTGGCAAGTCATTCAGTAACAGTAACTTTAACACTGAGGTTTCTGATACATGTCATGCAATGTGAACCAACTGATCACTACCTGGTCTTTGACACACTCCACCATGGCTCTACGCTGAGGGACCACATTACAGGCCATCTTCTGTCCCGTTTGGGTTACTGTGCAAACCTGGAACTTCACAAGTTCTCCTTTCTGCAGACAATCTGCCTTGTTTGCCATACCCATGATTCCAAAGGGATAATTCTGGCCTTTAGTTCCACCTGAAACAACCAAGAAGGGAGGAGGTGCGACATCGTCTTAATTTTCCCCAAGAAAACAGTCTGCTTTAAATGTTGGGTCTACATCATCAAGTCCCATCGTAACTTGACACCAACCTTCTTCTGTGACTTCGATAAGCCCTTGGTATTCTGTCTGGGAGGGGTCCACACTGCGCAAGGGACGGATGACTTTCCCCATCACCGTTGCGCCAACATCCTCACCAATGCCATTCACTTAAAGTGGAAAACAGTGGATTTCACACACCTTTTATTTGTTGGCACTCCCACCTACACTGCCATGTCAACAAAGATTACAAATATGAATAATGTAAATTAAAAGGCAGGAATTAAAACCCTCATACCTGCGGCCACTCTGGTAACCTTTTCAGCGCTGACTTTGTTCCCTTTTCCCTTAGAGAGAGTGTACTCCACTGTGTCGCCCAGCTCCAAGTTCTCCAAGTCTCCACACATTTCGCTGAGGAGAAAACATATATACGGAGAGTTGGATATGAATCAACAGATCTTTTGATGCCATTAAACAAATAAAGCAGCAACTAACTCATGCAAAAGGCATCTTGGAACTTAAAACCTCTACCTGTAGTGAAAGAAAATCTCCTGGTCATGATTTGCTGTCTCAATGAAGCCAAAGTTGTCCTTCAGTGTGGCAACAAATCCATGCAGTCTCTTGGCATTGGAGGCATTACGGTTGAGGACCCTGATGGAGGCTGCGCTCTGCTGGCCAGTTCGCTTCACTTCGTTTATGGAGAACTCCACCTACAGCATATACACATATTAATGTCACACACATGGATGGGGGAAGACAAACTCAAAACATGAGTTCAAGTTTCAACTAACTAAATCACCACTGCAAACACAACTACAAAAGGTGGGCAATATTAGCATTTGTCTGGTATAGGAGCAGACCTCATATTGCCCACCTCTTCAGCAGTGTCTGCAACAGTTGTGTTCATAACTTCAAAATGCAAGTCCTTTTAAAAAGGAGTTTATATTTTGTTGACCCTTTCAACCATCTTCATTCAAGTCTCGAGCAAAAGTACTGCGTGCAGTGTCACTCAGAAAATACCTTGTCTCCGACCTGTGGGTAACTTCCTCCCTCCATGTCCTTGGCATGGTATGGCACCGTGAGCTTCACTCCACAGTCTTCATATGCAATCACTCCTTCCTCAGCTTCCTACAGAGAGTGCAACAAATCAAATCTACATCATCTTTCCAATAATGAGCATCACCAAAGCTTGATCCAGCTGGCCCCAGCCGAGGCCGATTGCCTCATCAATGCCACACCTGTTTCTCAACAAAACTGGTGTAAGCCACCAATGCAATGGATTGGTGGCTTTGAATGGATTCAATCAGAAGATTTAAGAGTATGCAGTGTATTAGAAGATGTGTGCAGATAGCCTACACAGACATACAAGAAGCACCAGTGTGTGCAAGGCACAATTCTGTAGCAGCCTCGTTGGTTAGCATTAGCCTAATCTACTGCGACACCAGTGTTAAAACTTAAGATGTAGGGCTGCATAATTACCCATCACAATTATTTTCACTTATTAGGAACAGTTCTGCAATACATGTATTATTTATTCTCTCCTCAGTCATTCACAGTAATTGAATTCAGCCTGAACCAATCACAGCATGCATTTTACTGGCATTATCAATGTTAGGCATTAAATACCAACAAAAGTATGAGAAAAGACATAAGTTAGGATGGCCAGGCTGCTTGATCACAGAAAATGGACAAGACTATTGCATGCTTCTTAATCCATTATGTTTTTGCTGCTCTTTACTCAATTACTAATTGTTTTGTAATTTGATTAAATGACTAATTCAGGTGCTGTTGAGAACATTTAGGAAGGACCAAAAGACAATGATTGTTATTGAATGATATACATTACTAAAAGACACTTGGACTGTTCCCAAAAACCATACTAGTAATTTGGACGACTGTTTCATCATTAATTGTGCAGCCCTACAACTCACTCCATGGTAAGGGTTAATTGGTGATCAAATACCATGCTGTCAACTAAAGAGTAAAGGAGGCAATCAGTGGGCTAGAGGCCTGCAAAGACTAACCTTTTCTACAACTTTACCCTTGAAAAATAAGAGAAACATACAGCCATTAGACAGCAAGGCTAGTCAACATCACACTTGTAAATACAGTAGTCTTGCACTGCATTATTTCTCGACTGTTGACTTTTAGATTGTTCATCTAAGGTCCTGGAAACAGGTATTTGTTTATTAGACTTTACGTTAGTAAAATTGTAGTAGTTTGTACGATTTGTCTAGAATACGAGCATCTTTATCATTTGTGAGACTTTACTGATGTAGCTTCATGCAGAAGGTCTAAATCCTACCTTGTCTTTTTTCTAACCAACAAGGAGCATGAACAGGAGAAAGTCATTGGAGGAGAAAGCAAAGAGGAAAATTAGAACTAAAAACATAAATTGGGAAAAGGGGTATATAATGTGTGTTGGGGGTGGATTATGAGGCTATTGTTTTTGATATCCTGGGGTTATTTTCACATACAATAATATTTGTCATAATTGGGCACTATGGTACCTTCTCCTTGCCCTTGGTGGGACTGGCATTCTTGTTGGTTGCCACAACTTCCTTCTCCACCACACCCACAAAGCGCTGCTCAGACTGGGTATGGAAGGACACTGTACCCTTGGGCAGCTTCTTGATGCGCACTGCATGATTCCTCTGAGCAGACAGCATATCCTGGACACGACACGACATTTACTTTAGTTTGTCATTAACAAATAATAAATAATTAGAATGTGCCTGCTTAGGTAATAACACAGAATACATACTTTTGTGAAAAGCTTATAAACAGGACCTACAGGCACAACAGTGAACTCCACTTCATCTGAGATGTGCAGTTGGCTCTCCTCTAGAACTTCACTGAAGTGAAAGAACATCCTGGCATCCCGATCCACACATTTAATGAAGCCAAAGCCATCGCGTATTGCTGCAATCACCCCCTAGAAGAAGATTGGGTGACAAAGTTACTGTCTCTGAATAGGTATTCACTTCAGTTCAACGAATGTGGCAGCCCCTTGAAATCAGTCATTTCTTTCAAGTCTACAATGATGCATTACATAATATAACTGACCATTTAAGGGAGAAAAAAATAAATAAATAAAAACAAACAAAAATCACACTGACTTGTTCCTTAGCAATCCTCACCATTTCGCGGGTCTCCTTGGTGAAGTTGAAGGTGTCTGGAAGGACGTCAATGTTGGTAGCCCTCTCCAGCTTGTCTCTGCGGTCAGTGGAGATGTTGAACTGTATGTGGTCTCCCTCCAAAAGGGTCACCTTGGACTTTGTGTCCTTCTCGCCAAACGGCAGTTCCTTGTCAGTGAAACCAATTCGGGCACTGATACGACCTGGTAGAGGGTCGTTCTGTGGAAGCAGGAAGGAAAGATTTGTGAGAGTTGTAGGTTATATTCTTGGTTGGTGGGTCACAGTCCCACGCTTGATTTTACAGCCAAATCCTCTTCAAATAGCCAGACTTGCAATCTACTTGCCTGGTTTTTGGTGGGAACCTTGGGAATGACCTTGACAACAGTGCCTTCGAACTGCTCTATGCTGATATCCTCAAAGATGACCGTTCCTTGGGGGAGCAGCCTCACATCTGTGGCTACTTCTTTACCCTAAGGCCACAAGAATGTAAAAAAATGTTATACACACATTCAGGCAGGTCATTGAAGAGTTACAGGTGTCAAAGTTGGTCAAAAGTGGATCTATCCAAAGTTTAAAAGTTACTCAGGTATGTCTGGATGGTAAAGTTGAAACACCTACATTTCTGTCTTTGATGGTGAACTCGACATCATCTCCAGCCTGCAGAGCCTCCAGATCACCCTTGAACTCACTGTAGTGAAAGAAGATCTCCTTCACCACATCGGCCCTTTCAATGAATCCAAAGGCCTCCTGAAAGACAACACATGGTTCAACATAGCAGGTACAGCAACCACCTATAATTGGAGATCCAGGTCCTGTTTCAACAGTTCAGTGGGTTAAATTTGATTAGAAGATTACATTTGTAGTCAATATATCACTACAGTCACCTGTATGTTGGAAATCATGGTATGGAACCAGATATAATTAGCATTACCCAACATATCTGAAATTGATCTGTTTTTCACACTCCACCTCCCTTTTGCAAACAAGCTAGGTTGGTAAATCCTGGGTTGACAGCGAGAGTGTATGGCTACTTTTCTCAACTGTGTTGATAGCTGACTTCACAAAACTAAATGCACTATCACAAAGATAACCAGACCATGTCTAATTTGCCTATTAATAAACAGGTCCATGTAATTATATCAGTGGCCCTTACCTTTGTAGCACACACCACACCCTGGCACCTCATTTGCTTTTTCTTCACAAGTTGAATATTGCGAGCACTGACTGCACCGGTACTGAAATACAAGAGCGATAACTGTAAAATCGAGTGCAAGCTGGAATTATTAAGAGAATACTGATGTGGTGTTAAGACTTACTGCTTGTTGGTTTCCATGTAAAAGCTGACTTTGTCGCCTGTGTCCAGGTGGATATTACCCTCCACGTCATCAGGAGTGTAGGTAAGGTAGAACACTTCCTGTGAGAAGTCAGACCAGCGTCAAACTTTGTTAAAAGGGTTTTAGACACCTATTAATCCTACTATTTCACATTCAAGACCAACATAAAGTAAGAGAATGCATATATATGAAAAATGACAGCCATGTGCTGTGGAAGCTGAAGCTTGCCACAACACATGGTTGCATATCACCAACATACATCATCATAAATCGTAACGTGAAAGCAGATGTAAGTAGGCCTTTAGCAAAACCCAGCCAAGCATAAAACGAGTAATTGAGTGCTGTCTGTACAAAATCTCATGAGTGGAAGGATGAAATTTTAATTGCATTAACATTCTACTTTTCATTGATCAAGCATGCTGTAATCCAAGCCCCTTCTCTTACCCCATTTCTTTCATAACAAACACTGCCAGTGGGCACCTGGCCAGGAGCAGACTTTCCATCCAAGTGCACTGGGATTGCAGAGACAACCTGCAGAAAGGGACAAAATTGCAGGGGGAGGCCATTAACACGCTGCTTTGCCAAACTTAGGTTGAATATTAAACGTAATTACAAAGCCCAATTAAAATATTTCTGGACATGTGATGGATGAAATGGCTGAATTTCAAATGTCACAGTAACAAGTATATCAAGTGTCACAGATGTGGGGCTTGATCCACACCTTAGCAGAGTTGGATGTACAGGATTGTGCTTTAGTGTGAAATTTGCACACCGTTGGGCCTCTTAACGGCCTCTAGCATGTTGATAACCTGACTGAACAAGTTAATGAATCAGTATGCGGCCTTGTGAAGGCACACTGTGCTCTGCATGTAGACTTAATTTATTATGTGTATGCATTACAAGACAACTTGCATGTTATAAATTGTACATCACCAATAAGCCAAGCACAAAAGTCTGCCATGACACTCCTCTATCTTCCCCTGCCGAGCAGAATGGTACATGTAAGATTTGTTTTAGTTTGTGAGATTGACCAGCTGAGCTCCACTAGTTGCTGTGAGCTGTCAGAAATGAATACACCCACTGGGCAATTACATTGATCACTTGACCATATTTGTTCATTAGACATTCAACACCTCCAGCAAACATGCATGTCAAGCCAATCTTCAAGAAATTCAAATGTATTGTAAATCTTGATGGAAAAAGTTGTTCTTTAATTTGGATGCAGGATTAGAGGGGGATCAAATTTTACGATGTACTTACAATAATGTCCCCCTGCCCGAAAAACACAATGGGCCCATACAAATGTGAAGTTGACAAACAAGGACAGAACCAAAAATAAAATGGTGTTCCTTAACTGGATGAATATAACCATGCAGCACAGTAAAGGGATAGGCGTGCAGGTCTGGCCCCACCTGGCCCGAGATGCGCTCCTCTGGCAGCACCTCTGGCTTTATCTTTAGCAGCTTCACTGCTATGGGCTTGCCAGTGCGCCTGTCAGAGGATACCTCAAACTCTACATCATCTGAGGAGAGAAAACCAAACACTTAACACACTTGAAATGATACAGGGAGGAGAAATTAAGTTCTACAGTATTCATGATTGATAAGTCCAAGGCCCCTCACCTCCTATTTTAAGCTCCTGCAGGTTGCCATTGTACTGGGAACAGTGGAAGAAGAGACGAGCCTGACGTTCAGAGCACTGGATGAACCCGTAGGATGTCAGGAGCTTCTCCACCACACCAGTCTCTCTAATGCCAGGCCCTGTGCCATTGGCGTACGCAGTGTGTCCATTGTTATGGAGCATGCCTGGGTCAAAACTCATCTGGGGAAGAGGAGAAGTAAGTGTTAAAATGCATCCAATAGCAGCTCAACATGAAGCAGACAAGAATAGGAGGCCATAGTTTAATGCAGTGCTTGATGCCAACCTTTAGAAACAAAAAAAAAAAAAATAGACTACATTTCAAACATGCAGGTACAGCAAACTTCAAAAGGAAGTGGGGAGGGGGAAAAAAGCAAAAGTAAAGCTTCATCAGTCTTCTGGGGCTATATGGGCATCAATAGAGGAGAACACGCGTTGATAATTTATACCATAATAAATTAGAAATAAATAAAATAAACATAACAACACCGTGTGGCGCTTCCTGGTTTGCTTACAAGTGTCATGCACTCAACTTGTCGCATGATTTAAGCACCTAAGCACTAACAAAACTTTGCAGACATTTCATGCAATTCCGGTTAGACAGACAAATGTTCAGAAATGGTTCAATGTCCTCTACCAAACAACCAGTGATTATACTGGAATATCAATAAACTCATTTATCAAAATTTGCCACTACACCCTGGTTGAACTCGAACACTTTAACACAACTACAAACCATGCTGTTAGCAAAAGTCACACGACACAACAGCAGTTCACAGGGCTGTTAAGTCAGTGTGGGCACCACGGACCATGCCCTCTTACTGATCTCTGATACAAGGGAGTCCGCTTGTGTTTTTTACTTCCTGGGTGGGGATGGCAAGAGACAGAAGAGGAGCGGGGGATAGGCATGGGACCAGTAGAGGTAGATGGGGCAGAGCCAGTGTTGCGAGCCACTGGAGGTTCAGAGGAGCCTCTTTCCATTTCTGACACTGGCGATAGGACTTGGATCTGCTGTTGGGAGGGGGCAACAGTCTTGAAAAGGAGCATAGTCATAGCATTTAACTATTTTTTAAAAATAAATACTATATCATCTACTTGACCGTGCCAATCTGCTGATATTTCATGACACCCTGTGTTTGCTCATGTACCAAGTTTTGCAGGCCCAACATATATACATTTCACAACATACACGTGTACAAAGATTTCTCCAATGCTATTTTATTAGATTTTAGCTCATCACAACCACCGCCAACACTCAAACCCTGTGGGAAATCTGGACACCAAAATACTAAGCAGAAGACCACTCAGTAACGGTGGACCTGCTACCATGACTCACATTACACCATTAACCAATAGCACAAATAAGGGGTTGAGAAGACTAATGCATTCAAACATGAATTTCTCTACAAAGAAGGCAGACTAAAAACTGAAAAGATCAACCAGCTTCTTTGCGCAGCTAGTTAAGAGGAAGTGGTTTAAGTGCATTGTCGAACAGGTCACTCGAGGTCGAGTAAAATAAAACTACTGAAGATGGAGAATCAGAAAATGCAAATGACAGGTCAAATAGCGGTGCATCTACAGTGGACAGAGAGTTGGGTGATGGGTTATGGGTTATGAAGGGGTCCCAGAGCAGCCTCTTCTGTTGGGCCTTTAACTTCACTATCGCACTCTTAACACATTTATCAGTTTTTCTTGGGCGCCAACTGGTATGTAGTTTAGCTTGTATTTGTGTTGCCTTGATTTTAGTTAAGTTACGTACCAGCATTAAATGCAGCCCAACATGATTTGCCTGTGTCACGGCCAAAGTAAGGTTTTACTGTATTATGATGCAAAGTAAAAATGAGGAAAAGCAAAAAAGGCTCTTCGGGGCTTGTGAAAAGCACCAAATTTTTACAGTCTAATCATCAGAACACCCCTCACCCTGCAACAATAGAACTGAGTAGAGGCTAGTCTCGGGAGCCCGAAAAAGATGAAAGAGGTTAGGCCATTCACAGCAGAAAGATGCAGGGCAAGGTGGGTGGATGGGTGTTCGATGGGGTGGGGCACGTAGAAAACAGGTGGGAAGGTGGAACTTACGGAGCGGCCATATGGCGACAGGCTGAGTCCGACAGGGGAGGTGCTGCTCAGGTCAGCGCTAACAAACGCGGTGGGTGGCGACGCAGGCAAGGTAAACTCAACAAAGCCTTTCCAGGGACTGCCCATATTTTCCCATAAACTCGGACCAAACTTGCTTGAGCACTTGCTGAACTTGATTACTTGTTTAAATTTTTTTGTTTCACTGTTAAGTACTACTTTTATGTAACCACCCAAATGATACACCGCTGGATGTCTGCAAGGGTGAAGAGAGGAACAAACATAACGGGTAAGGTAGATAGGTCAGCCAGTGTGTCACAAACAAAAGAAAAATAGCTGTGGGCTTTTATCCCCCAGGGAGGGAGTTGAAAAGGCAAAAATCAGGAGGATATGACTTGAAAACGACAGAATAGAAAAAAAGGTGTGGGCTGGGTGTGAGAAGGCAGTCTAATAATTCTCAAACTAAATTGAATAACCAGTTTAACTTTTTGGAGGTGGTGGCGGTTCAGTTCAGCTGGCTTATGTGACGTTTCAAGTTATCTTTAGCAAATAGCAATGTAGAGGCCACTGACACAATAGAATCCAACCTTAACTCGGTAGCACTTCGCACTCATTCCAGATTAGGAATGTAATTATGTGCAAAGCGCAATTAATATACAAGGTTAATTTCTAACCATTCACTGCAGCAGCTGCTTTCACTGATAACCCCATCTCTGGTTGAAGGTGTGCTAATCAGTGAAATCAGCTGCTGCAAATACACAATCACTAAAGATGCTGCCATTTCAAAATGTAGAACCCCAAACTCTAATTGATGAGGCCATATTGATACAGGTATGGTTTCAATAAAATCCATTTTAAAAATAGTTGCACACCTGTTTGTCAAAGTTGGATGTTGTTTACGCAAACGAGGAGGACAAACACTGTTATTTGTGTTCAGTGATGAAAGAAAACAACCTCTGCATTGTTGCCAAATAAATAAATAAATAAAATCAGTGCAGCTCACCAAACTGAACCAGAATTGAGTGTTACACAATCTGTGTTTGTACATCTGTATATCGGGGTAGTGTGTACAAACAGGGAATTTACCAGTTCCCGAATTTCACCCAACTTGTGGTATCAGATTTTTTAATCTGAATTCTTAAACCCCTTACAGGGCCAAATTCTCAGGATAGGGGGAGGATATCATTTAAAACATGACAAATTAAATCCTAAGTGACTACACAATTGAAAAGTACAGTTGTCTTTAACATGACAGGTCTCATGTTATGAAGGGACTACAACTGAGACCCACCTTTATTTGTCGTCTTGAATCTTGTAATTCTCAGGATCTCGATGACTATGCAGTTCCTGCAGATCTCTTCACGCACACAGTTGAATACACACTTGTTACAGGTTTCTGGCACAAGTTCTAGATGGTTGCATAAAGCAAAAAAAGGGGGGAGAAATCTAGCAAGAAAAAAAAAAAAAAAGGCCAATGCAGGTGCAATAACACCGCTTATAAAAAAATACAATGAAAACAGTGAAAGGAGTAGAGAGAGGGAAAGACGAGGGGGAACTATGGGGGGGGGAAACTAGCAGATAGCAGCCCACTCCACAACCCCGGTGGTGAGTCGGCGGTGTGGTGAGGATGAGGAGGGCTAGGAGCAGCGTTGGGACGTGTGCTTTGTCAAAGCTGTTGAGTAGGCACAAACTTCTGGTTTCAGATCAGTTATTGTCTTCTCAGAATATGCTTGGGCATAGGATTGCTTCTCTTCTGTGTTTCAATTGGGCTGATGTGCATCTTCTTTGGTTGTTTCAGGATTTGGTTACTTCTTGTGTTTTAAACCCTTGAAGTGATCCCTTTATTCTCCACGTGTCTTCAGTGTTGCAACTTTGCTTGTTTTGGGAGGTTTATCTTCAGTTTCTTTGTTATGATCTGAACTTGAAGCAGTTGCGGATGGTACAAAAATTCAGTTCCGTTTCACTTCATACTGTTGGGAAGAAGCAAAATTGGTTAGCGGAGCAGAATTTATAAATTCACCTAATGTTGATTAACAACAACTTCACAGATCAAACTTTTAGGATACACAAGACAAAAATGTGCATGGGCTTCCGCTGTCAACTATAAGAATTTCACATTTTCTGTCACATGAAAAACAGTAACAGCCCTGAGGACCAGTGGCTTGAAGTTTTTTTTAAGAACACTAGATTCTTTGCCCCCAGACCCACAAGTATAAAAATAGGTTTTCCTCAGATGCCCCTGGATACAGTCCACAATGCCAGGCAGCTGACTTGCAGGCAAGAGCTGTGGATCAACAAGTCCTTGAGCATACCTTCAGTTTAAGCCATGATATTTATGGCACCATTTCTGACAAGGCCCCTCTGTTTTGGCATTCAACTCCCAACTGTTTTGAACATGTGCAGGTGAGGCCCACCTTGCAAGATGAAAATAAGTTTGTGTGTACCATGAGTGTGAATTTTGGTAAATTTAGTTAGAAACTCAGAAATAGGATCTCTATCAGTAGGTTAGAGTAGAGTGTTGTTGACCTAAATACACTGCTTTGAAAACAAACTGGGTGAGCCAACCCGGGACACATGATATCTATTCTGCTGTGACTGTGTTGCAATGACTCCCATCCCACGTAGTTCCCGGAAGGTTAAAATATAAATGTTGTAAAAATGCTCAGATGGAATTCCTAGCAATAGAGAAAGCTGCATCCTTGGTATTCAAATCTAAATGTCAAATCCAGATTAACCACCAAGCACTTTTGTGTTTTGATTGGATGAATACTAGACCCACATAGTACAAACAAATAAGTCAGTTATCGCAACATGGGTTGGTTAAGTGGATTAAAGGTTATGAGCAATGAACAAGAGACGACCCTTCTGAAAACTTTGGAGATGGGCTTCTCTGCACCCCCTCCCCCCCCTCAGCTTTGATGACGCAGTAAGAGTGCTGGTGTTTTAGTCCACCCACTAAACCACAAGCACCGATTGGCCACTTCAGCACAGTTTAAACTACAGTTTATCTCGGTAATCATTAACCAAGAAAGACTATGAACCATACAGACTGCCCCAGTTACGACAGAATGGCTAATAAACCCACGAAGTCTCTAGTCTTGGAGGCTTTAACACGGCGGAGCTACCCTGGGTCTGGGCCCGAACAACAACCGCCCTGACAGGATCAACCATGTGACTTCCTAGCAATCCGCCATCCGCAGCTGGGGCTGCTAATATGGCCTGATCCAACACGTTGCGGCATGCAACGCTATCGAAAACGTCACATCTAGGCTAGCAAGCTAATTTCTAAACACATGTCGAACAATCGAAATGTGTCACCATTCGCTGTTTTACTGCTTGTTTGTCAAAATAACGCACATATTAACAGTTAAGTATACATCTAATTATCTTAATGACCTTGTGTGGACAAACAGAACCAGACATTAGCATCTCGCTAAAGCTAAAGCCGTAAACAGCCCATACCTCCGGGCGTTTCCGACTCATAAATGGAAATAAATTCACCGCGACAGTGTCATTACTGTAAGTTACTTAACAAGTTAGCGCAAATAGTTAGCACATCGGGCATTTTTAGTGATTTGGTTGATATCACCGGTAACGTTACATGACTGATCCGAAAGTTCGGGAGAGTAAGCACTCAGTCGTGTTATTCTTGTAAACTGGGACAAGCATACCAAGCGTTATCCAAAAAAGTTCTCCTTTTCATGTTTGGTGGTTTAGTCTAAAATGCATACACTTGGTAGAAAATTATTTAAGGCTTTTTACAAAACGATTGGGTGTCCCGACAAATCCCGACCCATATTATAAACAATTATTTTGTTTTAATAAAATCATATTTATTGTAACTGGGTATTGTTGCTACCGCGCACTTCCCTCATACTGGGATTTTGGTAGAAATTTAACTTAACAGAACAGACAAAAGCAGAGGTTAGAATGATCGTTATGAAAGTGACAGCCGACGGAAAGACTAAACGTTACACATTAACGTTAGTTATTATCCGGGCGGTGTACACTTGCAATTAATCAAGGTCACAATACATTGTCAAGAACTGTAACTGAAGTCATTATCTTCATGTAAAGATTAAATAAAGATAACGCTATCGGAGCTAACGGCACGAGGACGGAACAACAAAGAAGCTTCGACAAGCGGTCGAAGGCTCGTGCTCAACTCCAATCAATTACCGTGTTTGTCACTAATGTTTAACACAGCAATTTCACACAAGTGCTGGCTCTTTGGTACATTTGGGTACGTTTTAGAAATACAGGATTGTTTATTTGTACCGTTGTACAATGTAGATAGGCCGTTCACAATGCTAAGCTGCTAATAGCGGCTACAGTTAGCTAGCATGCTGCTGGACTGCCTGGTGCTTGTGCGTGGTGATTTATGCTGAGGAAAAACACTGCTGCCCCCACCCAGGCCTGAGCTATGCGTATAACTAAGCGCAGGATAACCTGTTAAATTCTAAAGACCCACTGGATAAAAAAGAGACAATGTCTTACTGACACATTTCAAACAAATGTTTAAATGGTTATATGAAAAAGGAAAACTAATAAAAACTCACCCCAACAGCTTTCAGCACTGTCACCAGCGCCGCTAGAAGCAGCACGGCACATTACGTAGTGATTAGGGATGCGGCTATCGCGATATTTGACAACGTTAGGGCAACCAAAGAGCCTAAAGGAAAGAGTGGCCACTGCTGCGCAGCTGCTGGTGAGTAGCCACCATTGTGGTCTCCATGAGAGATTGGGCATACAGTAGTATGATAATGGTGGTAATATTTTCTCTAATTTGTTGTCTGGACTCGAAATCCGTGTTACTGGCAATATAGTAGCCAGCATGTCATTCACTAGCTCCAGACAACAGAACTTAACATGTGTCCCATATTGAATCCCCTGACAGTGACTTTTCTCTTCTTACAGTAGAGTTTCTAAAGCCACACATTGCACAGGGGGTGTATTCAAGAAGGAAATCGATTGTAGGGGAAATGTTATTTGAGGCCGCAAGGCTTCTCACTTACATTATTCACTCCTTTAATTAACCTGTAGAGACATGAAATGCGGATGCGTTAATACAGTCTATATGCGTTCTTTTATTGGTATTATGGGATTTAAAGCTTCAACGTGGTCATATAGGTAAGAATGGGAATGGAATTCCAAATTCACAATGACACATAACTTAGTATGGTGTATCTCCAGTTCTATATCTGAAATAAACTGAACTGAATGGAATGAATCTCCTCACAACGTTAAAACAACTTGGAAAGTTGTTTAAAAAACACCCTCTGTTCCGTGACAACTGTCCATGGTACAGAGGACGTGTTGATGATACAATAATTATAGACAATGACTAGCTCTTTGTTAAAGCTTGGCACTTTCTTTTGGAAAAAAAGTCAATTTAATTGGTCTCAATATTTGAAGACCTCATCTTTTCCTTAATTTCCTTTCATTTTAGTGCTCTCCAAGGAGGACTCTTAACAAACAAGCCTGAATTTTTGTTCCCTCCTGTACATCTGTTTTGTTTTCCTTAGTTTTAAATCAATCTCACAGTTGCTACCATAGACCAGTGGTTCCCAACATTTTTTGTCCTAAGTACCCCTTTATCAAACCCCTTTGATAGAAGGGGTGGCTTTATGGTGGTGTTCAATGGTATTTTTTGGTTTGCATTTGTACTACTGCAATTTGGAGTGACAGAAACTGGTTGTTTCAACCATTTACAGTATCTTTACTTTTGTTGACTTTTTTCCAACTTAATGAACTTACAATTGACTCAGGTTGGTGGGAAACTGAGGCATGTCTTGTGCAGTCAGACTACCATAGTTGGTAAGTTATTGTGACAATCACTATAAAGATCAGCATCACACAAACTTGTAATCTTACTTGTGTGTTGATTTTTCTCCACAACACAAATATATGAATATATACTATCAAATCATAATTTCTATTTTTTCAAATTAGCTGAACTTCACAGTTTTCCATGTACCCCCTGGGGTACAAGTAACCCTGGTTGGAACTGTAGTTGCTACTGTCAAACTCCCATGAAATTTAAACTCTCCAGTAGATGGCGGTATCCACCTCGATTTTGGTTTGAGTGATAGGTATACAAAGACGACGAAAATACGGAAGTGACGTTGCCGTCTCGTCTCACACGGAAACGGTCGGCTTGACAACACAACTGAGTGATCAGTTTTTTATTTGTATGTACTGTGCTTATTCTGTCTACCGACAAATATTTCCAAAGGCCTAAAAGCGTTTGCACATGCTGCTGTAAAGGCATCGCAGCTGCCTCGGCTAACTAAGGCTAAATAGCCAACGTCAGCTAACACTGCGAGGTAGTTTCACCTCGCTCGTGGTGTGAAGTAGGTTAGCTTGTTTACGTTACATACAGGAGTGTTTGGTTTCCAGTAAATGGCCTGTACTTTAGAAAAAGTGTTGGGCGATGCCCGGACCCTTCTCGAGAGGCTGAAAGAGCACGACACGGCCGCAGAGGGATTGATAGAGCAGTCCGGGGCCCTCAGCCAGAGAGTGCATAGCATGAGAGAGGTGGGAAATGCCCTTCCAGACAAGGTAAGACTAGCATCTCAACACGGCTACAAAGAGATTTCATTCAAGTACATGGCTATGTAAAGCTGCACTGTTCAATGGCATACACGCAGGGTTGAATGAAACAATGGCTTTGCACCATCATACTCTGTTGTAGCATCAGTATTCCACTTTTGAAGTAGGATGTTAAATGCATATTATCATGTACTTTACATAACTGCTCTCTCCTCCCAGCACATAGAAGACACTTCAGAGATTCAGGAGCTAACCAAATACAAGCCTCATGTCCTTCTGACTCAGGAAAACACTCAAATCAAGGAGCTACAGCAGGAGAATAAAGGTGAAATAAACCCCACTCTATTCTGTTGGTTGTGCGGCTGGTGTTTTATATCTTTGCTAACCCTCTTTATCATGACTGTATCTGCAGAACTATGGTTGTCTCTTGAAGAACACCAGTACGCGCTAGAGTTGATCATGGGCCGATACCGCAAGCAGATGCTCCAGCTGATGATGGCGAAGAAGGAGCTTGACACCAAACCTGTGCTCAGCCTTCACGAGGACCACGCAAAAGTACACTGGCTGGCTGCACATTTTAACACTTCGCAGTGCTTCGTAGGTTAGGATTGCAAATGAGTGGTACAGTTAAAAATGCATTGATTGTGGGGAAACGTCTTGTTTTCTGGCCCTTCTACAGGAAGTGCAGAGCCAGGTGGAGCGGATATGCGAGATGGGCCAGGTGATGAGAAGAGCAGTGCAGGTGGATGATCAGCACTACTGCTCTGTTCGAGAGAGGCTCGCTCAACTAGAGGTGAGCACAGCGCTTCAGTAGTACCGGGAACGACTTTAGATGTTTTTCTGATTGAATCCATATTTCTGGGAAGCTATTTCTGAAAATTGCACACTGATACTGTCTCTGTATGTGATGTCTATAAAGTGATAAATAGTAGTACATACACATAAACCTGCATTTTTGCATGTATCACCTACATAAATATAAAATATATAAATTGAATAATATGTGTACATAATGTATATGTGCCTCTTTTTTTTTTTTTAAACAAAAAAACATTTTCTTGATTTTTTTTGTCTCAACTTCTAACTCTGTGTTTTATATATAGAATCAGGTAGCCACATTTCTGTCCATTTTACAGAAGAGTTAAGGTCACATAAATTATAAAAAAACAACAACATATTTTTTCACTTACCTCTAGTGATATCTGGTTGTGCAGACAGTTTGGGATTTATTTGCCCAGGTTTTGGGATATCCAGCTCAGAGATATCTTCTGCCATCCGATACAATCAACATGAATGGAATTACATTTGTGGCACTCACAGAATTGAAAAATGACAATTTTTCAACAGAAAATTGTTTCAGTAATAACTGTTCACTGCAACATCTCTAGATTATCCAGAAACACTGTTTCTGGAAGTAGATGATTGAATTAGATGGATTTTTGTAAGTTTCCAATGCTGTAAGAGCCACAAATGTAGTTTGATTCACCTCAACTATATTTGGGTGGAGTCAGAAGTCCCACAGACAGATATCTTAACCTAATTAAACCAAAACTATCTGCATGGCTAGATACCACTAGAAGTAAATGAGAAAACATGCTGGGATGATATGCATTTTGGATGAATTGACCATTTAACTCTCAATATTTACATCCTTGAAAATATGGTAATTGTGTCTCGTACAGATTGAGAACAAGGAGCTGCGAGACCTCCTGGCCATTAGCAAGGGCTCTGTGAAGACAGCGAGAGACGAAACCAACCGGCCAGCAGCAGCAGCAGCAGCACAAGAACTGTCCCCTCAGTCAGGGCCCAACGAGTGATCAGAAAAGCTTCAGTGTGAACTGTGGTTGGGGCAATGAATCCTTCAGGACCAGGTGACAGGGTTGATGATCTCTTTACCTGTGTTCACATTATATTTTTACATAAGATGGAATGCAGTCAAATCACATTATATTTTTTGTCGTGGAGGCCATTTAAACCCAACATTCTGGCTATCAGAAGCATTTACCTGCAGGTATATCTGGATGATAGCTATTGTTTTCCATATGTGTATATTATCACTACTGTTGCTTTGGATTGAATTCTACATAAACCGTGACTTTTAACGAAGTGTCTTGGTTATCACGGACAACAATTGAGTGGGAGCTAAGACACACACACACACACCATGCGCTGGAGTAAAGGTAGTAAAAGCAAAGGGGATTTATTTTGTTTTTGGCCAAAGATACATTATTCTTCAAGGACACAGTTTCTACCTCTTTGGTGCCCCTTTGCCGTTCACACGCACTCACAATGTGTAAAATGCTCATAACCACCCTACTATGAGTGCACTTGAAGTCCATTAAGAAGCCAACTCATATTCTACACCATTTTAAGAGGCTGTGCTTGATAATCACTGCCAACAAGATGACTTTTGGCTGTTTCACACAGTTTGCCTGCTGATGAGTGACAGTGGATCATTTGTATGTCATTGTCTATCATTTTCTGAATTTAATACATTTGTCAGTCTGTTTGTAGAATTCATATATATGATATACATGATTTCCATGTTTAGTTCTTTGATTCTGTGTGTTAAACACCAGTTTTCTAGTTTTGGAGATTTGGATGCAGAGTAATCAAGTGTTAGCCTGACATCGCCAGACCAGATCTGCCAGAGCAAATAAAACATGAGCTCGCAGTTTCGTCTGGTTTCCAGGCTAATCAAGTGTCCCAGCTGATGGCACATCTTTATTTAATGGTAACCATTTCAAAACATACCAGCTTTTTGTGTAATGGACGTCAAATGTTTGCGCACTGTATGTTGTCAAATTGTATATATCATCTCAGGAAATCAGTGTTAATAAAGTGAACATGCTGTAATGACTTCATGACAGTGTACTGATTTGTGCCATGTGAAATTTCATTCAGAAACTTTGAAATAAATTTTTAATTAAAAATTGCGTGTCTGTGAATGTTTTTCTGCCATAACATACATGGATACACTATGTATGGAGGTGAACTACTGTTTGGGCTATTCTATCCTTTACCGCAGGATGGCGACATTAAGCCGGTTTTATGCGTCGCGAGGTTTGCAAGAGCAGCGTAATGGTGCGTTCAAGTGACCAGACATAAACGAGCTTTTGCCAGTTTAGGCGTTTTTTCCCCACATATACTGGCCTGTCTATGTCGTTGACAATATAGACCTGATAAAGTAACATTTTAAACTCTGGCGGCCTAAAACCCTCTGCAGTTTGCCATTTGTATTTCGTAATATTTGTACATTTCCGACAGGACGTGAAAGCAGCACCGGAGCTGGTTTTGACACTTCTAGCCTGACGCAAGCTAATGTTCAGCATGTCTGAGAAGGAGCTGGGGAAAAAGTGGGACCGGTGCCTGGCAGACGGTGCCATTAAACTCGGTAAATATCCTGAAAATCTTCCGCGTATAACGACATTGTAATGTCCCCGAATAAGGATAAAATAAGCAGCAGTTTTTATTGCAGTCCACAGCTGTCATTGACTGGGCGTGAGGCTAACTAGCTAGCCATAGAGGGCTTGCAAAGGACAACTGAATGACCAGTCAGATACCTGACTTATTTATTGAAGAGTATTATAAATTATATAGGGACAATTCTACAGTTTCATTAAATAATGCAATCCTCGGTACTTTTCCCCTAACGTTACTCACAAATATTTGCGCTTCTCTTAGATTTTGTTGTTGGAAATAACCTAAGGAAACGCCATTCAGAAAATGTTAATTTGACGCGTTTTTGCTTATCGATACATACACCATTGCTAGGACAGTAATTAAGATGTTTTACGAGATAGTATTGACCACTCCTGAATTCGGCATACATATAAAACACAAACATATATTTTAATATCATGTAAACTCTCTATTGTCTCTGTTTACAACTCTCTTAATTTTCCAGCCCGAACATAATAGCTAAATAAAAATGGCGGCAGGGAGCAGGGTAAAGTTCAGTTTATTTATTGAAATGTGGTATTGCTCGATGAATCCCTGGTATTATAGACCAGTGAATCCTGTAATATCGCAAAAAAAGTCTCCAGTGTACATGACTGAGCCGTATGTAGCAGAGCACCATAAAATCTTCAGATGTTTGAATGGAGTTTGGTGTGATGTCCTTGACACAGCATCAGCTATTGGAGTGAGGCACCTGGCCCACTTTGTTTTAAGGAGCATGTGTATGAAGATTACAGGTGTTTTTTGAAACAGTGGGAGGAAATGACACCACATTATTAACCAGTTTCAGAGAAAAATATGGGAACAATTGCTGTATGAATGACAGTCAATTTTAGAGATGAAATTAATATTAGAAATTAGTGCATTACAAAGCAACACAGCTTGTGCTAGGGCTACATGAAAAATATACAATACATAATATAAATGTAGATAAGTCAGAGACAGTATAAGGCAGCATATGCACACAATAAATAAAGATGAAGCAATAGCTGTATACATTTAATTTAACAGTCAATTAAAGGTTGCCATCCATGTCATACTGTAGCTGTTTTTTCCTCTCTTTTTTTCAGGTACTGGGCTGGGGTTAGGAATCGTGTTTTCTGTTCTCTTCTTCAAACGTAAGTAGTTTGAATGGATTGTTGCTGTACGGCATCTTGAACCTTTAATTTAGCTCAGAGGCAGCACGTTAGCAGCGAAACACTTTTTCTTTTACGCAGTAACAGTCTTTTGAGTGATTTGTGTCAATCAGCAGTCTTATCTAACTGGACACATTTTTGTGAGGAGAGCGCTAACAACACCCATCCTCAAAAGTATGTGAATATCAAAGTTCAGTACAGAAAAGGAAAACAGACAAGGTGTCACAACAAGAGCGTGAAAAGGATTTCACACGCCACCTTGGGTATGTTTTTAATAACTCTGTGTAGTGCTTCTCTGTGTAAGAAATAACGTACCCGTTTCATCTGCAGGGCACACCTGGCCGATTTCATTCGGCTCAGGAGCGGGACTTGGCATGGCATACGCCAACTGTCAGAATGACCTGAGGTCACATTATATGCTGCACAGAAGCGAAAAGGTTTGTTTGTAAAACAACTTACAGAAATGATTCCTTATCGCTAACTCAGAATAATAGCCCTGTGTCATTGTTTATGTAAATCAAGATTTATGTAACTGATTTCTACTTTCTTTAACAGGAGTAATAGCTGCAAGTCACCGAGGGACTGTCATTTATATTTTTTGGAATTTGTTCTTTGTTTTGTTTTGTCTGTGGGAGAGTTACCATTTGCACTGTTCTACAGTTAGATCCCTGTTAAACGATCCATCCCTGGTATGACTCATTTGTATGTGCCTGATCAGGACAGTCTGTGTTTATTTAATAAAATAATCATAACAACAAAAATGATGCCTGGTGATTCTTTTTTCCTCAGCTGCTTCATAATGAATGAAAACGTTTTAAAATCATATTGAACTAACCGGTAAGTAGTACAAAAACACAAGAGTAACGTAATGAATTATAACGGCTAGATTATTCTTCATACACTCCAAGCAGTAATGGTGGTGACTTGAAGGAGTAATAGGAGTCAAGTGTCAATGCAGCTGATAGGGTGGGTTTTCAGTTCATTTCTGAATGTAAGTGGGAGTGATTTTCTGAAATGTGTCATGGGGGAAGGTGGGGGCAGCAATGCAAACGCTGTCCCATAAGGTGGTGGGCTTGGTGTGGGTGAGAGGGGGTCAGAAGGTTGGCAGCAGCTGATCTGATGTGGCAGATGACAGGGGCGTAGTGGTGGAGATTAGTCAGTTCTGAGGGGGCATGAAAAATTGAGAGCTTTGCATATTATGTTTAGTATTTGACAAGGAGTTTGTATGCTGGAGTGCACAGGACTTTACCCCATGAATGCTTTTGATTTATGTTATTTAGTATTCAAGTGCTCTTGTTGGGAAGTGAATAATTAGCTTTGATGTGTCATCTTGTCTGGATTGAGAATAATGTAGGAACAAGGTGAAGTGACTATTGTTTTCTGATAGTTGTTAGAACAGAATGTGAAATGATTCACCAATGGTATGAGTCACTGAAATATTTCATGACACAAATCTACTATTGATGAACTGGCACCTAAATGTTACTTCTATCTATGTCTGTGGGTTTTAATGAAATATCCAAATGCTGCCTTTACAGAGTCACACTGAAAGCAATTAGGCTTTTTGACAGTGACAGAAAAAAGACTAACAGAAAATAGACAAAATGCAAAATAATTCATCGCATAGGTATTCCCGCCCTTTACTCTGGCGCACCTAAATCATCATGACTGGTGCAGCCAATTGGTTCAGAAGTTACATAAATTGTATGGAGTATAATCAAGGTGTGACAAGTGATTAGAGGTGAAATATGGCTGTATGTGGAGTGGCCAGCAGTTGTCAAAAATGTCATCATTTAGTCAAAAAGGATTAGAGACACAGGTTATCGAATTAGGAAAGATACAAGAACATTTCCAAGGCATGGACTGTAGAGTACGAAGAGCTTAATTATATCCAGTGTGATTCAGTCTTTTAAATCATTAAAACATGAAAAAGTCAGAGAGGGTGAGTTCTTTTTATAGATAGATTGGACTTAGCTACTACTGCTCTAAAAAAGAACAAGATAAAACATGAAAGATGACTCCATTTAATAAATCTGACACTCACCATGTCTATAAATAATTGTACACATTCAATGAAAACATAAAGGTAGGATCCACAATCCTTTTGCAAATAGACCCAACTTAGAAGAAAAAGCCGTCACATCAAATCTTTATAATGCCTTACAAAAATACCATAATAGTTGTACCTCAGTGGTTAAAAACACCATGACCAAACATAGAACAAGACCACCCACACCAGTTCCTATGATGTAGAATTAGCATTTCTTGGCTGTGATTGTGCATGGTTATGCATTAACAGCTCAATGCTTTGACACGCTCCTTCTCAGAAGCTGTGCGCTCTGGCTGGGAGGCGCGCTGGAGTGGCCGACACAGGGATTAACAGGAGCGAGGGATATAAAGGCAGCGTTACAAGGACCATAATACCTGTAGAGCACTTATGAACAGAGCCTTGCTTACAAATGACTGCTGCACACTTTTGTGTTGGTTTTTGCCCCCCCTACGCTTCTTCCCAGAATAAAAGGACTTGTGAAAGGCAGCAGAGCTCCAGCTCAGCAAAGGACTTTCGGAAGCTGTACAATTCCACTTCTGCGAGGTGAGGAATAATTCTGAGAATTGGTCCGTGTTCTCTTTATCTTCAGTAGTTCCTCTCACCGGCACAGCTCTCGTATGTCTAGTCGAGCTTATCTCTCTGTGTGCCCTCCTCCAGTGACTGTCATCATTGTGACATGCTGCTTCGAAACCCTCTGTCAGCCATTGAATGGCTCATTCTGGCTCTTAGCTGTGGATAAGGCAGGGACATGCTGGCCAGGATGGAGAGATGAGTGAAACTGTGTTGGTGATTTTGCACACTATACTGGTGGCAGTGGAAGTCAGCCCAGGGCGTCTGGATATATTCCTGCCAACAGGAGGTGGAGAAATTTATTACCCATGGAGAACAGTCCGGTTAACCTGGACAGGGAGGGGGTTGGATGGCTTCTCAACACAAGACCTCAGCGGCTTCTTTTTATTAAACAATGTCCCTAAAGTGAGAGCTTTGGCTGCAAAGGAGAACTGGTTAAGGTCTGTAACATTTAGTAGTGCCTGAAGAGGAACCTTCAGGAGCTGGTTCATTGATTGTTGCCAAGCAGCACCATGGCTGACTCTCACTTGTCTGGTTCCATAGGAAGCTACAACAGCAGCTCTCCCGCCACCAGCGCTTGGAACATCACTGGCAGCGGCCCGTGGTTGTTGGCCTTCATGTTGACTGTCATCATCCTCATGACAGTCTGTGGCAACATATTGCTTATTGCTTTGGTGTTTGCCCATCGCTCTTTGCGCTGCACCTCGAACTGCTTCCTGGTGTCTCTGTTCCTGTCTGACCTAATGGTGGCCCTGGTGGTCATGCCTCCAGCCATGCTCAATGTGCTGTGTGGGGCCTGGGTGCTGTGGCCCGCCTTTTGCCCGATTTGGCTTTGCTTTGACGTCATGTGCTGCAGTGCGTCCATCCTCAACCTATGTGTGATCAGCCTGGACCGTTACCTCTTCATCATCTCACCGCTGCGCTACAAGCAGAGGATGACTTTACCTCGGGCGTTGCTCCTTGTAGGAGCAGCTTGGGGGTTGGCGGCACTGGCCTCCTTCCTGCCCATTGAGATGAGATGGCACAGCTTAGGCCACGGGAGTGGACACTCATCGGTTCCCGGGGTCAGCAGTAGCAACATCAGCTCTTACTCTGACACACTGTACCCAGCATCCTACTTTCAGCTGTCACCATCAGGAGGCCTGTCCTTCCAGTGCCGCCTGCGGGTCACCCTGCCCTTTGCCCTGGTGGCATCTGTACTCACATTCTTTTTGCCCTCCAGCGCCATTTGTTTCACCTACTGTCGGATCCTTCTGGCAGCGCGGAGGCAGGCAAAGAGGGTCGCAGCACTGAGCCATCCACCACACCCACATCCCTCTCTCGGGGAACCTTCCAGGCCTCCCTCACCTGGGGTTGCAGCAGGGCAAGCTCAGCAGGACGGAGATGACTGCAGTCACCAGGAGCCTCCTGTGTCACAAAATGTACCGGTAAGGAACTTTAGGGTGCTCAGTGTATGAGTGCTGATAAAAATAAGCAGTGATGCTAAAATAGTAGTTGAAAAGGTTGATTCTGTGAGAGGAGAAAGTAGCACAAGGATAATAACCAAATTACAGTTGTCCATCTATTGTAAGAGCTCTCAAGCTTGTCTTTTCCTTGACATTTTTAAGGTTTTACATAATACTGTTCATTCCTACGTCTTATGCCGTTCCCTTAATGTTCCTGCTGCATTAATGTGCATGTTGCATTTTACTGCTGTAGGTGTTTAAGGTTGAGCTAATAACAACTTTATAAACTGTTGGGTAGCTTTATCTAAAGCAATGCATCATATTCTATAAGATCATCATATGTTTGTAGCGTCGCTGTCCTGTGAGAACCAGCCCTTTTCAGCTCTGTGACGATACATTTTCCAGCTGATCTAAGGGCAAATAGTTTATTTTGCTTAAGAAGGAGGAGAATTTTCTCAACCCTCAGTTTATCAGGAAAATTCAAATTCAAAATCCCCAAAATATGGAGATACATGGTTTTTACTTGACAGGAAGGGTGTGAAAAATTGTAATCTGCAAAGGAACTAGTAACCATAGCCAAATGTAGTGGAGTACAAAGTACAATATTTTCCTCTGAGATGTAATGGAGTAGAAGTATAAAGTTGCACAAAATGGAAATACCTCGAATTTGTACTTAAGTAAGTTAACTGCTCTCTGCAGGTTCATGTTGAATGGTATCCACTACATTTTAGCATCAGTCGTTAACATCACCACTTCTCTTTACTACTAAACAGCCTCATTGGACCTCCACACTGGTCCTTTTCATTAAGATAGGCACATCCTACTGCAGCGCCACAACACATCCAAACACTTTCACGCCTGCACGATTAAATGGTGCATGCACTTGATCTCCAAAATTCATATTCATTTTTTGATGGACAAAAAATGTCTCTGCAGCGTTGAATACAAAGTAGTTTGCACAAAACACCAAACTGTTTGGGCCAAGTTAGTCATACTTTGAGATATGCTGTACCTCCAAACCAGGTGAACTCCAAGGTACTTTTATAATTAAGCACATCAGGACAGTCAGGTGGGTCTAAACTCAGAACTAAACTTGGAAAAAAACAGCATTCTAGAAGTTGTTGTTTTTTTTACATTTGAAGCACACAGTGATCTATAATCATAAAAATAACATCTCCAGGTTTATAATTGCTGCACTTAGATGATATTGAACTTAGGAGTGGATTTCAACAGTAGGCCTATAAATGGCATTTTAATACAAAAACATCATGTAGTAAAACACTGACTGTGATTATTTTTCTGCATAATGAGTACTTTTACTTTTAAGTACATTTTGCTGATAATACTTACATACTTTTAGGTTTTGAATGCAGGACTTTTACTTGCAGTACAGTATTTTCACAGTGAGTACAGGATCTGAATACTTCTTCCAGCACTGGAGAGCAAGGATATAAACCAATGAAAGGAATGCTGCACAAATGTGTGCTCGTATGCGTTTACTGGCTGTCTGCAAGGACAGCGAGACAAAGGCATTCTTTGACTTTTCATGAACCGAAAACTTTATTCATCATCATCAGACTGTAAAAAGAATCAGAATGTCCAAAAGAAAAGTAGATACTCAGTGAAAGTCAGTACAGCCAGTGTGCCAGATGTGCTACCCCTGTTTGCAAGGATTCTGGGAGACGTGCTTTCTTGCCGAGAGATAGATGAGAAGATCGATACCGCGATATGAGAGTGGTATCGATCTAACTCGAAGCAAGAAAGTGAATGAGCGTATTTCCCAAATGAGGAACAATTGCTTTAATTTAATTCATTAACTTGATAAAAAAGTGGACAGCTTCAAGCAAACCACTAATTACATAAAAGTTTACTTTTTTTTTTTTTATGAATACTTGTCATACAGGCCATCGAGAAGCACCCAGAGTAGCTTTTTCAAACTACCAATATAGGCAAGAGATTTACATTGCATTTATAATTCTAGGATGAACTATTTTATCTTTATATTCTGCATTTCTATTGTTCTCTACTGTCCACAGCCATCAGTGAACAGTGAGCGCCGTCTGGCTCACAGGCAGGGACGGAGAGCGCTGAAGGCCAGCCTGACACTGGGGGTCCTCCTGGGACTCTTCTTCAGCGCTTGGCTACCTTTTTTCATCACCAACATGGCTCAGGTCAGTAGAGGCACCAGACGCCGACTCTACCACAGATATGGCACAGAAATATCAGTGAAAAGAAACAAAACACAGGTAACGTGACATGTGAGCAACCATCTGATACGTCAAAAAACTCTTGTGAGATACATGATCAGATGAGCTGGAAGGGGCCAATATCTTCAACCTATCCAGGTTGCCTTCACCTATATGCACATGCCAGTGTTCTTCCTTCATTATAAAGATTTGCAACAAGTCTGCCGTTGTTTTTGGAATAGCTCTCCTATTCCATATATACCTGTGACTCAAAGGTTGTTTTCTCACAAATGTACATGTGTGGTGGGCACCAAAAGCAGTGTGAAATAAATGCAAAAGAAAGAAAAAAAAAACACACTTGGATACCGGTCTATTTTTGTATTGGCCAGCCTTGGCGTCACAGGCTCGCCAAGCTATCCAATGAGGAAATAGATTGGCATTTCAGCTTCGTGTGGCTGACTCATTCCAAAACCCAGAAAACAACACACCAGAGTACCATTTATAATTGGTATTCTTTTCAAGTTGTTGATTTTGATTTGATTAGACTGACACACACACTCATTACTCAGCGAACAAACATTGGAAGCCATGAAAAACCTCGGCGGGAGTAAATGAATGTCAAAAAACAGCTTAATCTAAATTGGTAATGACACTTGTCCTGTTTTTCAAGCTTTCAATGATCCAGTCATTTTGATTTCCCATCTGTGCCCTCTCGCTTCTCCCCTGCATAACATACAGCACAGAGACTTGACTGTGTCTGCGCTCTCCTTCCTTTTCACACTCAATGTGGCGTGTGAAACGCACCCCTCCTTTCTGTCCCATTCCCACCGCCTCCTTGTCTCATCTTGATAGTATTGGAAGCTCTCCTCTAACAGCTGTCTCCTCCTTCACTGTCCTTCTCTAAACCTAGTGGTTGTGTTCAAGATCAGTGTTTTTAACTTGCAAATACACTTGCGTCTGACTGTTAAAGGAAAGAAAATCATTGATGATTACACAACTCAGCTATTTCATTTCTATTGGGGCCCAAAATGCACAGGGAACGTAAATAAATAAAAAAAAATATTAAAGAATAAATAAATACAAACATTGCCACGGACACATAAATGAAAGAATGGGCAACAAATAAAAATTACATTTGATTATATTTATTTCTGTGTTTATTTATTTCAGAGCTGTACAGTAAATTAACGTCTGTTTGTTGGTGATTTCCCAACTCAGCTACTTGAAAGCTATGGAGGCCCAAAGGGGACGCAGAAACTAATAGATAAATGAAATAAATAAATATGTGCAATAAATGATGACTAAATAAATGTGCACAATTAGCTACAAATAAATACATATAAATGGCACAAATAAATTAATAAACACTAAATTAACTATTTTTAAATATAGTTCTTTCTGTATTTATTTATTTTCGGATGTATTTATGTAATTATTTGTTTCCACATTTTACCGTAAATGAACCTGTTTTTTGATGGAAGTAAATAAATGTGCACTATAAATTTAGAATAAATAAATATACATTTAGCCAAAAAGGATAAATAAATACATTAATGGACAATACATAAATAAATAGATTTTTCTGTACTTATTTATCTATTTAACTCTCCCGTTGGCCACCTGCTCGTGCGCATGCACGTCCATCCTCATGCACGTGCATGATACAAACAAAACAATTCGGGTCAAAAACTCTTTAGGGTGCCATAAAGATTATATTTCTCTGTATTTATTTCTTTAGCGGTTATTCTGATTTATTTCTGTAATTAATTATTCTCACATTTTAACCTTAAATGAACTTCTGCTGCCTTAATGCCTGCAATGCTTTTCATTCATTCTTCATTCAGGCAGTGTGTGAGTGTGTCCCCCTTGCGCTCTTCGACGCCATCACCTGGCTGGGCTACTGCAACAGCACAATGAACCCCATCATCTACCCACTGTTCATGAGAGACTTCAAGCGAGCTCTGGGGAAGCTCTTGCCCTGCTGCTCCTCACGGTCAACCAGAAGACCCTCACCAGCGCTCTCCCTCTCTCTCCGCAACTCAGGAGAGCCCAACATCGCCAGTAGCCCCCCCTCTCCCCTGGCCTCTGACCCCACCCACCCGCCTGCCACTGCCACTGACGCTGTCAACCTGCTGGATGCCGAGCATGCTGGCATCGAGTTGCCTCTGCTTCTTCCCAATCAGGTCGACACCCTGGACTGAATAGCAATTATGGGAATAAATTCAGCCAATATGTTATGTCAGGGTTAGAATAATTCATGATTTACTCACCAGGAGTTAAGAGGTTTAGGCCTAAGAGAAATAAAAAATGAATCAAATTTCTTTATAGTCACAGAAAAATGTCTATGGACACAAATTCAGTAAGCTCCACCCTTGTTCTATCTTGAATTGTGTGTTTCTTTCCAGTTATGAAATGTGGTTGAAGAAACTGATATAGGTGCATTACCAAAACAAAAAAGTCAGGGTTAAGACTATTTGTTATTATCAGTGCCAGCATACAATGTAACTAAACTCTATGTACACTCTATAGTAAGCTTCACATTGGTATGAGTGGAATAGAGAAAAGAAAGGCCTTGAAGAAGACACATTCACTGAATTGCCACCTGGCCTTAAAAATCTAATTACTGTGATAATATCCATAGCAACCAGGCCAACTGCTGACAAATGAGAGGCACAAGAGGAACAGAGGAACCTGCAAAACGCAAGTAATATTTACAGGTATTTGATCTCACAGTGAATTTAGAAAATAAATGATGACACTATTTACAAAATTCTAAATTGTTATTAAATTAATACATTCGTCTAAAAAACCCATTTAGGGGTTGAAGAAAGCAGTTCATTCAGGAGCTTTTCACTAAAGGCTGCCATATGTGTGCATTGACTCTTTAGCCGTCTCTGGCATGTCAGTGTGTTGGGAATGGAATGAATATTTTCTCCAACAAAGCTTTTGATGCTGGAAAAAAACTTGAGAAGACAAGATTTTACAGGGAAGCAGCTGGTCCTGTAACATGCTCTTTACAAGTTTGGCTGCCTTTCTTTGTGTGTGTGTGCTCTATAGTCCAGTGTGTTTCATCCCAGCTCCATGATATGTGTTCATTGTCAGGGTCAGTCCCCTCCACACCGCCACGAGCAGGAAAAGCAGACGCTGTGTCGGCGTTAGTGGCATTCTCCTCGGAAGTAAGTGGTGAACTGTTCCTGACTCCGATGTGACTCTCTGATTCTGTATCATTCAATGAGTCCAGCAGGTCTGAAATATCAGGGATATCCCAGCCGTCACCCATCTCGTCTGTCTCTGCCACCTCTTTCACGTCTCCACTTTCTTCTGTACGAGTCCCAGCCTCCTCAGCTTGGTTTTGTGTCTCAGTCACGTGTTGCTCATTAGGGGTTTGGTCAGGCATGTCCACTGTCCCCTTTGTAATTGTTACAGGCTGAGGCTCTTTGGTGGGAAGTCCTACCGCCACCAAGATGGTGTCCATCTGTCGCATGTAGTCTAAGTGACCGTTCACCTGGGAAGCAGAAACAGGGTTTTACACTCTCTGACTGAAATATGATACATATTTCTTTGTAAATTACAGTGTATAACTGAAATAACAGGGTTTTTTTGTATAGCAAATTTTTCATATTCCTCACATTACATGACTAGATACATAGTGTATGGTGCTTCAGGCATGTAAAATATGTTTTTACTGTTCTTTTTTAAATGTTCAGTTGAGTGAAATGTGAAACCTCCGATGCTTCACCTGGTTCAGTTTCTTGTGGAATCATGTTGATTTTCAGAGTGGCAGAAAGGCATTGCTGTGAACTGAAACAGACCAGCAGGGGCCTTATTTTTTTCGGATCTTTTCATTTGATTTAAACAATACAACTGTCTCTTTTAAAAGTGCTAATTAAATTCTGTATTTAATAATATTGCATCACAAAAGATTATAAACAGTTTTGTATTAATTACTAAAAATAACAATTTCTTTCAAAAGATCTCCAGCTGGGTTTTTGTTTAAAGCTGCACTAATTATTATTATTTTTTTTACAATAGGTCAAAAGACTTTGTGTAATGTGAAAGGGGTCGTTTACAGTGATGATCCCACAAAGAATTATCACCAGGCTCTGCATTTCCTCTCAGCTCTACAGTGTGTTTTAGCATCTTCCAGCTCAATGTTTTGGTTTTATGGCCTGTGACTTTGCCACTTTGGTTTTATCTCACCGCTCTCGCACCCTCTTTCCACCAAATGAGCTGTTGTTCTTGAACTGGTTCCTTTTAGGATTCTTGGAAACATGGTGCTATCTAGAGAACCAGCCCGTGTTTCCACCAGTGTTGAGCAGAACCAATGTAATGCGTCATCAACGGAGGGCCTTGCACAATGTTCAACAGAAGTAAACAGTAGGAGCAAGATGGCAGATTGCACTGATTACATGCGATATAATTTGTTTTTATCCAAAAAACAAGCCTGCAGCAACTATTAACGATAAGAAGACGTAGAAGACTGTTACTATAGTAGACCATAGACCATTGTTGCCTTCTCCATCCTCTCTTACCAACCTGTAGAATATGACGTGCCCACTGATGACGTCAGGGTTCACAGGAAAAGCTGCTGTTTTTTTGGTTCCAGCTGGGAACCAACTTTTCAGGTCCCGAACTGATTTATTTTTGGTCGAAATGATCCAAGCGGTTCAAAATTAGGTGCACCGACCGGAAAAGGGGTATCTTTAATCTTGTTTCCAGAAGCAGCAGACAACTGTTGACAGAGAAAATGCTCTGCTAAACCCGCTCTACACTACGTGCCCAGCAGCAAACAGCAGGTGGACACAGGTTGAGAATATCTGGTGAACAAAGTGAAGCATTTAGCAGCTAAAGAGGCAGATGTTTCCCTCAGGAGTTGGTGAAGACCGAAGCAGAGCTACACAGAGTGCTACTGGACTAACATATTGCCAGAAACACCACTCCAAATGAATGCTAATGTTACTCTGTCTCTGCTGGATGTGTAAGTAGGCAACTGTTTGCTAACATCATTTTTGCCATAAAAACAAGGTGAGAATTATAGCTGCAATGATTAGTCGATTAATTGTTATAAAAAGTTATTTTTCAAGCAAAAATTTTAAAAATGTGATTGTTCCAAGTTCTAAAATGTGAAAAATTGGTCTTTTCTTGGTCTCTTGGCATTATAATAAATTACTTTTGGGCTATGGCTATTGGTCGGACAAACCAAGACAGCTGATGAGGTCATCGCATATTGTGAAGGTCATTTTTCACTGTTTTATAACGTTTTATAGACCAAACGATTAATCGATTAATTGAGAAAATAATCGGAAGATTAATTGCTAACAAAAATAATTGTTAGATGCAGCTCTATTGACAATATGTCAGTGTTGTGTGGCCCAAAAAAGTATCAATTAATACTTATTAAGGGACACAGTAAGCAGTCGATAATAAGCCAATGATTTAACAAAGTGTTGACCACAGCCTGTTTCCAAAACCTAAAACCTGAAAAAGCTCATGGATACACTCTGAAGTTAAGAATGATCTATTCAGAGACAAAACATTACTGACCAAATGACTCGTGTGAACCTTTATAACCAACAGAGACATGACAAGACAATATGGTGGAGTAGCTGCAGATAATGTAGAGTTTACGTTGTCAGTAGTGTCTCTCCTCTCATCAGTTAGTCAACGACCCCTTTTATCATTTCACAGACTCTGATCTAATGAAAAATGTGACGTTTTTATGTTTGAAAAGTAGGGCTGCAACTAACGATTATTTTCATTAACGATTAATCTGCCAATTTTTTTCATTTCAAAGTGACGTCTTCAAAAAAAAAAAAAAAAAAACCAGTCCAAAACCCAAAGACTCTTCATTTACTGTCATACATGACAAAGAAAAGCAGCACATCCTCACATTTTAAGAAGCTGGAACCAGCAAATGTTTGACATTTTTTCTTGAAAAATGACTGGAACGATTAATCAGTTATCAAAATAGTTGGAAATTAATTCTTTTGATTGACTAATCGTTGCAGCTGTATTGAAAAGTATCAATTTGAGGCAACTGCTGCATGTGGCTCATATGTACTAGTGGGCCTAATTTAAATTGAAGCTCTGACTCACCACAGAGGAAAGATCCACATTGATTATACGCCGATCCTGGACGTTGATTGGCTGTAGCCCAGCAACAGACAGTTGTGCAGCTGAACTTCGGTACAAGAACCCCAGGAGCCAGTCCCCTCTGATAGATGGATAGTTCGGAAGGTCATTTATGCATGCAATACTTAGATCACTAATCCTGCTGTCAAGACAGTAGTTTCCAAATCCTCTGCATCCAAAACATATAAAGGCTGCTATAAAGCAACCTGTAAGCATTTACTGTAAAAATGTGAACACTTTACTCCATGCATACTGCAGGATAGAGCTCTGGTAGATTACCTGCTGTAGCCGTTCACTATTTTTCCAGCCACTACCCTGGTCATTCTCTCCCAGGCCTTTTCAGAGCCGTCCACAGGGGCCCCCAAGAGGACTACGTCCTCCACTACTCCTTCACTACCTGTAGAATCACAACACAGGACTCAACTAGTTTGTCGGAACAATGTAAAAAAAAAAAAAAAAAAAAGAAGGAAAATGAGGTTATACCACATTTAAATGCTTATTATTTTGGGCCATCATCATAACAATTCTACTCTGCTTAATCAGTGAAAAGACGAGGATACGTGTGGCTTTTAAAATGTCTTCAACCCAGAGACGGCTCACATAGAACATTCTGAAACTCAAATTGAGTTCAACATTTTGGTAGACAGCCAGTGCAATCCAATTCCAATGCATAATCAAAATATGGTTCATCCACAGAAAGGTGTTCATACCCTGGTCATTGGCAAGCTCCTGTAGACAGTAGTAGATAACTCTGGCCCCAAGACTGAAACCTATGAGACTGACAGGCCGCTTCCCCTTCAAACACAGACAGAAAGAGAAGAGACGCACAACTGTACAAATGGTGTTTACTGAACACGGGCAAATTATTCTCTTGGAGCTTAAGGTAATATTTCAGGTTAAAAACTATAGCATTTCATTTAAAGTTGTGTTTTCATGTTCTAGGAGTACGATCAAGGGAACAAAGAACAGAAACATTATGGCTGAACTAATTAAGTAAGCAGTTAATAATGTGTTTTATCATTTGATAATCAGAGTTTTCTTTGCAAGTTATATAAAATATAGTGTACAACTACAATTTGCATTTCTAGTTTTATTACCACGGACATGAAATGGCTGTGGTAGTAAGTGGCTTAATTAAGGCAAGTGAGCATTACCTACGAAGCCTACTAGGTGATGGCTGGTCAGTATGAGACATCTATCTATATGTGCAGATATTAGCTCTACATTGAAATTGAAGCATGTCTAAAATCAAACAAACACAAAAAAACACTAGATTAGATAACACTGGATCCATCTTGAAATAAATTAATATTCTAGACATTTATTTTCATTCCAGCTGAACACATATGTGAAGTAAATCTGATTTGCTTGTCTCATTTGTGTTCACAAAATAATCTGCTGTTTTACATGTCATAATTAAATGTAGTGATGTCACAGAGCTAGCTTTGTGTGCCTGGTTTTCCAGAATGGCCTTTGTTTTGTTGTGAAGCCATTTAGGGCGAAGAAACCTTTAATATGCTGAACTTCCATGTGACATAGGGCTATTGCTATTGTTTTTATTGCTTTGTTTGATAGTTTATTGCCACGTGTGGTCCCACTGTCCTATTGAAGGCCCAGAGTCCAGGCCCATGGTTTGCCGCTGACACAAAATATACAAATTAACCCTTCTAGAGCAACAGCTGGCACAATACTGTGGTACACTAAGGTAAAGTGTGTCTGAACAGAGGTAAAGAGGTAGTAGGATACCTGCTGTCTGCTTCTCAGAACCTGTGCCAGGTGTTTCCCCACCTCGGCTGAGCGATTCAGACAAACACACCAGGGGTTGTCAATGACGCTGGCTGCTGCCAGCAAAGACGCGGGCCACGTCAGAGCCGCCACGATGCCTGGACAGTGTCATGGTGTAAAAAACATCTATTCACTACCAAGCAAAGGTCAATACAACAAAATGACAATAGCTAGATTACATGGTCAGAATTGTCTAATAGAAATCAACTCATTACCTGCAATCAATGCAACAATAACATTGAGTTTTTACCTCCCAAACACAAACACTCCTAAGTGCTTCCTGAATGACCATCCTCCTACCTGAGAGCACTGTGTACTTGAGCGCTTCCTGGGCCACCATGCTGACTAGCCCATCCAACAGAGAGGCCATGGCTGAGCCCAGATCCCTGAGGAAGCGGGACTCCCACACCAGGCAGTACTGTTCCCCGCACTCGCCCAGGCTGCACCACGGGGCCTGGAACGAACCTGTAAAAGAGCAGTTGTGTTTTTATGTAAGGAAGCGGCTAAGCAGCACTTGGAAGCATTTTTTAGCCATTGTATGTGAAGGGGGAACGAAGCTTGTTAATGAGTGTATTGTTTAGTGGGGGAAGACCGCTGCATCGTTTTATGTAAATGCAAAACATGGTTTGCATAATCTCAGGTGGACACTCTGCTGTTTTAGAACATTATATGCAGAATTTTGCTCAACTGGAGTAGGCTGCACTTTCAAATAAAAGCCAAAAAGGTAACAGCAGCTCCATGAGCACTGATCTCAAAGACTTTTTTCTTTCAAACACACACTCAACTGAACTCATTCTAGTAAACAGCTGTGCTTATGGGGCTTAGACCTCAGCTGATAGTTTACTCTTATTCCAACTAAGACACTTAAATGACACCTCGACTCCTACGTACACTTAAGCTCATTCCTTAAGTCCTTAAACTAAATCTCTCACTTCAACGCCTTTCATTGCTTGCACTGAATTTAGCCTCCTTCATCCCTTTCCTACTATTCCAAATCTTCATACTCCTTCAGCTGCTCCTTCATATAAAGTTAAGCCAGCAATGTAGTTTAGCTCCCAGCTGTTCATCAAGCAATACAGGTCAGCGTCAGCGTTTCAGCAGCCAGCAATCCCCCATTTAGTTTCTATTTAATGTAATCAACCTAGCTGAGCCCCTGAACCTCACACTGAACCTGACAAGAACATGCAGAATTTTCCCCTCCTGCACATGGATATGACAGCCCTGGCACTGAGCCTCCTCTCAAACTGGTTAAAAAGAACTGAACAGGACTGTAATTTATTCAGTGCTCTGTAAACTGAACAGCTATTGGAAGGTAATATTATTTGCTCTGATTTCATCACACACACTGTACATGTCCTGTGTAGTTGTATGGTAAAGTTCAGCTGTTATTATACCATGATGTCGTCTGAATGCAAAATATCATGCCAAAAACAGAGAGACCTATCTGTATTTTTATCCATGAAAAAGTTTTCAATTCATTTTACAGAAAATGTATTATTACATGATATATATTGATATTGCAATATATTAAATTACATAAACCATGACAGAGGATTCATCCATATCGCCCACGTCTAATCAGTGGGAATTGTAAGTGGTTGTATTGAGACAGTATAAGTCATACTTACTGTATTTACCACTGCAGAGCCAACCTGTCACGGCGATGGTCAGGTGAAGATGCTTCCCGGAGCTCAGTGGCAGGAATTCAAATTCCTCTATCGCCCCAACACACCTATTCATCTTATAGCCTGGAGAGACAATGTAAGAAAATGAAGTAAAGGTACAGAAGAGTAAAAATCAAGTAGAGGATAAGAAAAGCTATAGATATAAGAAAAAAAAATAACGAGGGAGCACCACAAAAAACATGTGTATTTATCAATTTGAGTTGAACTTCTTTCCGCACACAACCACATGTCATCCAACCCTCTTACCAGTCAATCCAGCTCCTGCTGCTCCAAACAGAGAGGCCATGATTGCAATGCCAGTGGCTGAGCCCAGAGCAGCAGCCCCACCAGCCCCCAGCACAGCACTGGCCCCTGCTGCCACCAAGGGTGCTGCCAGCCCACCTGTCACACCTGGCAAAGGCACAAAGAGCACTGTCAGTACAGCAAAAAGCAGGTCAGTGCCAATATCTGTAAGGTGAAGCAATTTAGAGAAGTCTACGGAAGGAACAATACAACTCTCACACAGTGTGTGGTGAACTGATGCAAGACGCAATCGTCATGCATTATTCTGATCTGAGTCTTAACACTCTATGGTGATTTCATTATCAGTTGATTAGCTTATCAATTGAAGTCTATGCGTCCACATGAGATACTAGATGTTTCAAATGTCAGTTTCAAGTTTTCAATAGCACTTGAAGCAGGAACAATCACCAATCACAGTTCCTCCGCCCACAGTGGCTAGTCCAATCAGGAGGTAGCGTCGCAACTTCCGCCCTCTTTCTCTCCTCAGCCGCCGGGAGGACTCCTCTCTAATGGACGCAGAGTCAGACAGATCATCTGCATTACTTAAAATATTCACTGGCTCTAAGAACTAAAAATGTCAAATGACTCTTCTGGTGCATTTAAGATGGCATCTTGAAAACAATAAGCTGCTTGTTTATGCCACACAGCTATACTCACACTATCATTCTGGATACAAGAGTGAGTGCCATGAGCAGTGTTTGTGTTGTTAAACAGTCTGACGCACACAAGATTTGGCAAAAAAAGAATCATCTTATCATCTATCATCTTATGGAGTGCCATAAATAAGAATAAATCTGTAAAAGAATAAGAAAATAAATGTGGAAATATAAAAAGAAATAAATAAAAGAATAAATATAAGCATTTTCATTTATTTATAGGGGAAAAGCATAAGCAACAGGGAAAAGAATAACGAATTTTTTAAAAAAATATATAAATAAATATATACAGAAATAAATGAACAAATAAATGTGAAAATAAAAGAAAAGGCTCATAATTATTCTTTTATATTTTGTTATTTGTCTTTATATTTCCACATTCATTTAATTATTCTATTACAGATTTATACTTTTCTATGGCACTCCTATGATTCCATATCATCCATCCTCCAACTTTCCAGCCATAACTTACTCGCTCTCCTCTCCTCCTTCCCTCAGCTTCTCTCCCAGCGTTTCCTCAAACTCCTCCAGCTGCTGTGGAAAGACTCGTAGCAGACAGCTGACATGACGGATGAGAACCCTCGCTCTGGCATCATACTGGCCTGAGTACATGACAGACCATGAATGTTATAAAGTAACTTATTAAGTTATTATATGGATTTAACTTAAAGTAGATAGTCATTGATTCATCAAAGGATTCTTACCGTCTTTGACAGAAAAAGACACCAGATCCTGTAATGCAAATTGAAAGCTGGTTATAATGGGACACATAATTAGCACAATACAATGTATTACTGTTATTAAAACAACAACAAAAAAGATTAATGATCAGTTGTGAAACAGGCCTATCAAACTGCATATCATAAATTGATTATGGTATGTAAATGATAATGATTCTATGTAGATTTGAATAAATCAATAAATAAATTGCTGCTCCAGTTCTTTCTACTGTAATTCTTATTCTTTTATATTGCATATATCTTTGACTCAGTATTTCTGTAGTTATTTCAATTACACATTTGAACCTAATATGTTTTTTATTGCACTAATTTAGAGTACGACAACACACTTGCTTTTATCTCTCTATTCTACGTTTTCTTTGCCACATTTATATTTGCTGTTACAACAGAATTTAATTTCCCACAGGGTGCATTACAGTTTAATGTCATCCATTAGAGTGACAAAGACCTGTATGATGGGGGTGGCCCCAGCAGCCAGCAGTGGTTCAGCCTGTAGGGTGGAGAGGAAGGTGTCGGAGCCCTCAAAGCCCAGGCCTGACAGGAAAGCCCCCATAACCGGCATCACCGACTCATCCAGGTCCAGCCAGCGGACCAAGCCCTGCAGATACTGCTCCCTGAACACACTGCGAAACACGCAACTGCTCATCCCAAGTCAAATAACAGTTCAGTTAAAGCATTATTATTCACATTTAGTTAAAAAGTTATGAATCCAAATGATTATTCACAGGTGTATGAAGAAAAAGCTTTCAGAAATGTTTCATTTGTGGTGACATTTGGAACCATACTCTTCAACACAATCACTACACTGATATCACTAGGAAGGACACACATAGAATGATGTCATCATGATGACATTATCCTTCACAGCTCTATTACCTGTTTTCAGGTCCAGTAAACAACTGGCCCAGAGAGACACCACACAGCGCAGCATAAGCAAAGCGGCCCTGTTCTGTCAGCTGTCTGCTGATCATTTCCTGTGCGCGTTGGTCACGTGGGGCATCGTGTGTTGTTCCGGCCCCCCCTGGGTCTGAGGCAAATAAGATTAACAAATGGACAAAGCTTAATTATTAACTGTAAGGTAGCAGTTTGATTCAAGAATAAAACAAATACAAGTGACATATTACGACATGTTAACGACACATTAATCATAAGTAAATACCTCAAATAGCCTATATGGTATTTATACTTGGAGGGTATACAAACAATGTTTAAGAAAGTGGTGATATTATTATAAATGCTGTTTGGTGGATCACCTACATGCCGAATTTACCATTAGACCCCAAATGATTGATAAGATGTATCATATTCCACAAGATATCTTACCTATTTGACCTATGAGAAATGCAACATTAGACTGGCCGATTTGTTAGTGTAGTTTAGTTTGACGTTTCGTTCTAGTCTTGCGAAACTAGGTTACACTTTGTCTAAAAGTGCTTCTCATCGTGTCTCTAATGAACTGACCTGAATTCAACACACAGAGGCTGCTAAAATGTGTGTGACCTACTTGATTTTTCAACATTCCTTTTAGCTGTAACTTAAAATACAGCCAGTGTATTAAACCAGTGCATTTCAACAACACACAACACTTGCGTTAGCTGCTAAGAACAGCTGGCTGGTAGTGGCCATAACTAACTGCCTCAGCCGGTTAACTAGCTAACGGTTCAGTGGTAACTTTTGATAACGTCGTCAAATTTAATAACTTACTTTACTACCGCACTGAGGGGAAATAATAAACCAATTCTAAGTGGTACCTGGAGCAAAACTGGTGTCCGTAGTGCTCTGTTTTTCCTCCATGGCTACAAGTTAGATGTCTCAACTCTGTGTAGACTGAACTTTTGTTGCCTTCAAGTGCTCCTCCTGAGCTCCGACATCTAATAAACCCACGTTAATGATGCCTTCGCGTTGCGTGACGAAACTTATTCCCCAAAAAAACACCAATGCAACAAAAAACATTTCTTGTGGATGTTTTAATGTTAGATATCAACCCACACAGAGATACTGTGGGCTGGGTTGATAAAATGAAGGGAAGAAATGTACATTAGAAACTCGTTTGGTGATGTGACTTCCTGTGGGAAAGCTGCTGTATATATTGCTGTTACCACTAAACAGTTAAGTAAGCTGTAAAATGCAGCTTCCTATGTAACGATAAAAAAAACTTTTTGGAGTCATTCACGTGGTTGTTCAGAATTTAATGTTAATATTTCGACTGTACATGAAGGCATCATTTGTTTGCACATTTTGAGTGACGTAACTTCCACGTACCATGAAACAGATGCAGGGGTCTATTCACGACTACAGGGGTCTATTCACGACTGCAACGTCTTGGAAAGTTTTTGTTAGAGAAATTGATTTTAAATTTGAATTTGAATTTTAAAAAAAAAAGATTTGAATTACACATCTTTATGCCAGGAATGGGCAGTTGTAAACCAAAGACTCCAGCTGCTGGTGTCACTGATTAGCACAACTTCATAGAGAGAATAGGAAATAACCAGTGAAATCCCCTTACAAGATCCAAAATCAGAGGTAGTACAACTACTGGCCAATAGGTGTGAGTGTAACATTTATTTCCTGCAATTCTGACTCCACAACCCTGATTATAGCAATTATTATTGTTAATCACTTCAATTAGGTGAATGGTTATTCTTTAAATAATGTAGATTATTCTGAATGTGGCAAAATAATATCCCTTTTTAATTTGTTTGTCTTCTATTGGCTGTGTGACTGATTGTCTGTCTGTCTGTCACCAGAAAAATGCTTTTCACAGAATCAGAATGAGGACGGTTGCCTGCCAACCACTCAAGGAAACAGCTTCACTCAAGGACATGGTCATGGACACACACTGGAATCTTTTGATTACATGTTGCCAATGGCAAATAATGTAACAGAAAACGCCAGTGCTCAATGGTGTGTGGTTAACACATGGGTTTTGAAAGTAACAAGGGTCACAATCATAAAGAGAGAATTAGACCAAGGTCAGTGCATCCGAAATGACTGGGATTTAATGGGATTCTGTGGTCGTCTTGTTTATGTGCAAGAGGAGCTATGAGTCATACAGTACCATACTCAACTATATAGTATAGTATAGTTACTACAGTACAGTATAGTAATGTATAGTACAGTATGTGTAGTATAGTATAGTATGTGTAGTGTGGTATAGTTTAGTGAAGTAGAGAACAGTACGTGTAGCATGATAAAGTATAGTATAGTATTATATAGTATAGTAAAAGAATAGTAAAATATGTATAGTATATTGTAGCATAGTAATGTATAGCACATTATGTGTAGTATGCTATAGTTTAGTATTATATAGTATAGTATAGTGAAGTATGATATAGTATAGTAAAATAGTACAGAAAAATGAAATAACTAGAAAACATTTATCATCAGTGATGATATCTGACAGTGAGAATATGATTATATTCTCACTGTCAGATATCATCTTAACAGTGAGGGTAAAGTACATTTTTAGGACTCCTTTAAGCAAAAGAAATTGTGCTTCAACCTGCAGTATGTGGCTATTATTTTATCATGCTCTCTTTTGCCAAAACGCTTTATTTTCTTATAAAGTACACACCGCCTTTTCATATAAACTCTCTGAATACTGTTCTGTTGATCTCTGACTTTCTCTTGGGTATTTTCAGACTGGTTGGCTACTCCTCTCCCACTCACTTCCCATCTGCTTCATCAGCTCCAGTTTACTGTATATACTTGGCACTGTCCTCATTTCCCTCCATGCTTCCCAGCCTGAATTTTGCACAATGAGAAGAGAGCAAGGCAAATACCGGAAAAGTGTGCAAGGGTGCATTAAACTTCCACCAGGTCTTCATGTGGAGGAACTGTTAGTACAATGTGGGTACTTTGTCAAAATAATATCTTGGCCTTGTCACAGAGGAATCTCCAAACCTACGTGGGCTGTTTTTGTCTGTCTCTGAAAGGCATCCTGTTTATACAGCCACTGAACAGTCTCTAGTGTATCATAAACAAGACTTTATATGTAGCAAAGCCACAGCTTGATTGCAAATGATATTTTTATTTGGAATATTTTTCTTGCATGGTATGAATAATGATTTCTACATTAAACACAGCAAGTAAAACATATACAACTAACTAATGATGATATACAGATAAGAGGCATTGTGAGCGAAAAATTATTGAACCCATATTATAGGACCCATATAAGTTCTCCTTTCAAAGACTTGCCCTGTTCACCCTGTCTTGACTTGTAATCAGGGAAAAATGAAATCCCAGACTCTGACTTTGAAATCCTCGAGTGTTCAAAAACAGCGATAGAAAAGATAATATGAAGTGACCTCCTGCTGTACCTTGCATAAAAATCAGGCTATTTGTACACCTGTGCTCAACGTCCCTGGTAAACAGTGCTTACATTTCAGCTGTTATCAGCGCATAACCTTTAGTTTGTGTAGCTATGGTGGCATTAAAGTAACTGAAATGAAATGTGTTATTACACCTTACCAGTATTTTACATTACTAAATATTTCTGGGCTGCAACACTGTAAAAATAATTCTACCAGACTTGTGTTCAGAGCTGAAACAATTTATTGATGAATTGATTAGTTGATGGGAAAAAAACTATATAAACTATTTTAGTTAATTTATTAATTTTTCAAGCAAAAAATGTCTTTGTCTTATAGTAAACTGAATATCTTTTGGGTTTTTGGACTGTTGGTTGGTCTAAACAAGCATTTTGAAGGCATCGCTTTGGGGTCTGGAAAATTGTTATGGGTTTTTTTCACAGTTTCTTGACATTTTGTAGACTCAACCATTAATTGAGAGAATAATCGTCAGATTAATTGCTAATGAAAATAATCGTTAGTCCCTGCTTGTGTTTATATTAAATATCTTTGCAAATACATAAATCCCTTGCCATGCAAGTATTATTTTCAATTTAAAGTCACCACATGTAGATTTGAAAAATGTCTGCATTTGGCTCCCCCAGTGGAAATATAAAATACTACAGACAAACAAAAATGTATGCCATCAGAATAATTTGAAGGCTGATCTAATAATCACATAAAAAATCTACACATAGTGGCTTTAACTCAGCATTTCATGCTTTGAACACCCTCTAACTACTACTGTCCTTCCAGATACAGTGGAAACCTTTTATAGTGATCACTTCTGTCTGGGTCAAATTGATCACTGTAAGTGGATGATTGTTATAACTGATATTTTTTCTATATTTCTTATGCAGATTACCCTCTAATTGGCATTTGTATATTTATTACATGAATATAAAGTAATGAAACGGACAGCGTCGCTATTTTATTGACTTTCAAAATACAGTACAGCTGTTTCAAACACTTTTCAAATTACTGCACACATTACTTAGCTTAGTATTAACGCTGCTGCATCTCGTTGGCTCGTTTTTTTGGCAGTTTGTCATAAGCTTCGAGGAGACGACGTTTTTCATTGAGAGAAAATGACTTTCTTTTTCCCGTAATGATTTCAATGTGCACGCAGCAGCAGCCTCAGGTAGCCAGCCGGAAGCAGACGGGTTACTGCAAGGCAAAGTATCATGGGAAAAGTAAAAAAACAGAATTACCATAATTTTTTCCATATGTTGTTGTGTATGAAAAGACCCAAAATGAACACTGTAAACAGACTGTAATGTATAGGAATGATTCTGTTCCAATCTTTTTGATGCATATAAGCGGTTGATCACTGTAACCATGATGACTATAAGTGGTTTCCACTGTATTTAATTGCTTCTCGTCATCTAGCCATAGAGACAGAGCACATTTAAGTCCCATCCACACTGCAGGGGAAAACAATTAATTGCTCTCCATTGACTTTGTATTGCGTGAAGGTGCCTCCTTGTCACTTCGGTCTGCTATCAAACAACAGAAACATGCCTAAAAGCTGCAGTGTGGTGGGATGCACTACCAACAAGGTAAAGAACCCAGAACTAAGTTTTTATAAGCTGCCGAACCCAAAAACTGAACCTTTGAGAAGACAAAAGTGGATCCA